>CAUYRT010034814.1:0-10491 GCA_963574885.1 Lepilemur ruficaudatus
CAAGACAATAAAGATAATACCTCCCTCAAGTTCAAGGGTCAGGCAGATTTCCTTGCAGCTGCCTTGTATGATTGAAGATGTGTAAACTCAGGTCCCCCAGCATTGGCACAAACCACTGTGTGCACAGTGTCCACCTGGGCCACTCTGGTCACCCTGTGGGACCTGAGGGACAAGGTGAGGCAGTGCGACCATGAACCTCCTGCTGCCTGCTGTGCCATGAGTAATAAAGTCCTTTGATTGTGACCCAAGAATCCCATGTGTTCTGCCAATATCCTCAAAACACTGGCAGGCTAACATAATTTGTTTGCAGGTAGGTAAAATGTCCGGTGCTTCAGAGTTCTAGACAAACAGTTGGGCAGTGAGACTGCACCTGGCCATCTGGAGAGGGAGGTAGGAGGCGACCCAGCTGGCTGCAGGTGTAGGCAGGAGGGGAGAGGACACAGAGAGAAGGTGGCAGGAGTTTAGGAGTGTGGAGGAGGTCTGTGGGACCCCCAGAGATGAGGGTTCTCCCTAATGAAAGCACACGGCCATGTCTTTCGGCAGGAGCATCAGGTCACAGTTAATTTTTTCTCTGCATGTGTGGTGTTTGGACTCCCCTGCACCCAGGGTGACCTTAGCCTAGTTTTACATAAACGAACCAAGGATGGCCTCTGTATACTGGGTATCAATACCCAGTGTTGATTTCTTCACCACAGGCTGACATCCATTGCCTCAAAGGCTGTTGTCACAACACTCAACTATGTGCACTTCCAGTTACTTAACAGTAATGCAAATGAGCAGATTTGTAGCCTTTGAGAGTCTGCTACAAATCTGCTCATTGCATACCCTGCAAACCCACGCTGGACAGCTATTACCAATTGATAAGACCCCATTGTAATTGTAAGGCCCCATGCAGCTGTGGCCCTCCTGAGCTTTCTTACCCAGAGACTTCCTGCCTGGCTGCTGAGTGCCAACACTTAGACAGGTGAGCCTCCTCTGCACCCTCTCTCCTCTGTGTTGCCTTCCTCCCTTTCCGGATGATGGCTTCTATGCATCGATCCACCAGAAGGTCTCATACCACGGGGGAATGTGCAATGGAAAGCTGTCCATCTGATACCTAAATATAGCCTTTATATGCTACTGCCACATATATTTTTCCTTGATCAGCCTCCAAATCCTCAGACTCCCTTCTCCTCCTGGCTGTTCCTCTCTGAGTCAAAGCCCCCTTCTCTGTCAAAGGAGGCCAGTGGAGCCCATTCCATATGGATGTTGTGAGGATTAGTTGAGCATCATTAAGTGTTAAGCACCCTACGTGGCACAAAGTAAGTGCTCAGCAACATTAGAAAACACACAGTGCTACATTTCTCATTTCGTTTTGTGTATATATTTTAAAAGCATTTTCTTAGTTTTAACCATGAGGGTCATAATTAACATCTTAAATTCATAACAACGTAGTTTCAATTGTTACCAACTTAGCTTCAATAGCATGCAAAAACTCTGTTCATAGACAGCTCCACCCCCATTTCGGTTGTCATTTTTACACCTTGGATCTTTAACCATTGTGTGCCAAATAAAGGAGATTTATAACTACTTTACACTCATTTTTTTCATTAATGAAGTAGGACATAATTAAAAAAACCACAGTTCAAAACCAAAAATACAATAAGACTTGCTTATGTATTTACTGAGGTATTTACCTTCCTGGAGATCTTTATTCCTTTGTGTCGCTGTCTCGTATTGTTTCATTTCAACCCGTAGGACTCCCTTTAGAGTTTCTTGTGGAGTAGATGTTCTGGTATCCTCCTCTCTCAGCTTTTGTTCATCTTGAAATGTCTTAATTTTTCTGTCATCTTTTTTTTTTTTTTTTTTTATACAGAGTTTCACTCTGTTGCCCAGCCTAGAGTGCCGTGGCGTCAGCCTAGCTCACAACAACCTCAGACTCCTGGGCTCAAGCGATCCTCCTGCCTCAACCTCCTGAGTAGCTGGGACTACAGGCATGCGCCACCATGCCCGGCTAATTTTTTTATGTATATATTTTTAGTTGTCCAGCTAATTTCTTTTTATTTTTTTTAGTAGAGACGGGTCTTGCTCTTGCTCCGGCTGGTCTCGAACTCCTGAGCTCAAACGATCCTGCCGCCTCGGCCTCCCAGAGTGCTAGGATTACAGGCGTGAGCCACCATGCCTGGCCCTCTCTCATCTTTGAAGGATAGTTTTTCCAGATGATGACTTCTTATTTGATAGTTTTTTTTTCACTTCATGTCACTCTATTGCCTTTTGGCCTCCATGGTTTGTAATCAATAATTGGCTGCTTATCTTGTCTAGAATCCCTTGAACAAGGTTAGTCGTTTCTCTCTTGCTGCTTTCAATATTATCTCATTGTGTTTGTCATTTAACAGCTTAATTATAATATATCTTGATATGGAAGTGTTCTACTGTATCTTACTTGAAATTATTGATGGTGTCAGATTCACACCTTTTATCAAATTTGGGAAGCTTTTGGCTGTTACTTTTTAAATCATTTTTTTCCTTCTTTTCTGTCTGTTTCCCTTCTGAGGCTCCCATAATGTCCATGTTGGTCCACTTGATGGCGTCCCCATGTCCCTTAGGTTTTCTTCACTGGTTTTCTTCTTTTTTCTTTCTTTTCCTCAAACTGGATAACTTCAGTGACCTGTCTGAAATTTGTTGTTTTTTTCTTCTGCCTGTTCTATCACTTCTTGTGTTGAAACTTTCTAGAGATTTTTTCATTTCAGTTATGACTTGCCAGGAATTTTCCTAAAGGTGGACTCTTCAAGGATGGACACAGAAGCTCAAGGTGGAGGTCCAGTTGAGAGCAGGCCTCAGAGGAGCCTATTTAATGTCTGGTCTAGGAGAGACTTTTTGTCAGTTTTCATCACATTTATTCCTGGGAGGAAGATAAGGACTCAGGTGAATCTGGAGACTTCTAGCCCTGGTTCCCCAACTCCTGATTCTCCCTGCTTTGCCTTCCCAAGGCAAAGGGGAGGGTGGGGGCTTTGTGGTTTTGAAATCATGGCCCTGAGACTTGGCACATAGGAGGACAGCAGGTCAGAGTGTGCACTACAGAGAGAGAGAGAAGGAGAGGAAGCTCGAGAGGGCCAGTGACTTGTAGAGATGGCACTGCACACTGATGTGGTCCAACTGCACAGGCCAACATGGAGGTGGGTGGTGAGACGGACACTGAGAAACTGAGAGAGGCAGGGAGAAGCAGAGTGAGACACAGAGTCAGAGAGACAGGAAGACTGAATTAGAGGCAGAGGCACACAGAGAGCAGAGTCCTGGAAACAGTAGAGCCCCACACACCCAGAGGCTGAGAGATAGAGGGAATCCTCTGGGTGGTTGATGGAGACACAGTGCCAGAGAGCAAGGTCCAGAGAGACAGCAATTCTAGGAGATGCATCACCAGGCCTTTCATGGACCTACCCTTGGACTTCCGGGTCCTATGCTCCTGCCTGCTGACTCCTTGGGGAGGTGAGGGAGAAAGTCCTGATGGGTTCATGAGTATGTCAAGTCTGGGATGTCCTGTCCCTGGAGACAGGAGACATTTCTCAAGGCCAGACAATTTTCAGCCAAACTCCCTTAGGCTACTGTGATCCAAGAGCTATATCGGGGTGCCAGGAGAGGGCTCAGGAGCAGGCAAAGAGGAACAGACCCCTGATCTCATTTCTGAGGCCATTCTTCTCCTTTGGCAGCTCTCTCTCTGAAGATAATGGCTCTATCTGTCCCTTTCTCTCTCTCTGTCTCTTGTCTCTTGATTACAGCATCTCTGTCCCTAACTGGCCACTTCTGAGTCTGCAGAATGTTGCGCGCTGCCTTCCCTGCACTGACTTACACACTCCCCAGGGCAGGAGCTCATGCTGCCTGCAGCCCGCACTCCCCACCACAACAATGTGGCAGGGAACATCCTTGTGTGACTCATCAAAATGTGAGAATATTTCTGCACAACAGAATTTGTGGTCCTAGGAATATGGATGCTCAATTTGGCCAGCTACGCAGGTTGCTCTGCAACATGTCTGTACCAGTCTACAGACTCACTAGGATTGTGTTGAAGGTTCTCACATGTCCATGACCCTGTCAGTACCTGTCATTAATCCAACTTTCTAACGTCAGCCTTCTGAAAGGTGTGAGAACATACCTCCTTACTTGGCATTCATCTGAGTACCAATGGTTTTGAGCATTTTATCCTACGACTGTTAGCTCTTTGGATTCTACCTTCTGTACGATGTCTGTTCATATCACATTGCATCTGTCTCTATAGGGCATTCCATCTCTTTCTTGTTTATGTGCAGGAGTTTCTTGTATATTGTAGATATGGATCGCTTGTCAGTTTGGAACATAATCACTATTTAAAAAAAATTTTTTTTGTCTGCTTATTTGCTTAGTTCATGTTGTCAATCAATGAACAGATGTATTTAATTTTGATATAATGAAATCCATAGCATTTATTTGATATAATTTTTGGGCACATAATACATGTACATGTTTTTGGGATACATATGATGATTTATATAATTTGGAAACATCAAATCAGTGTATTTGGAATATTGATCACCTTAAATATTTGTCTTTTCTTTATGCTAGAAATATTCAAATTATTCTCTTCTAGCTATTCTCTTAATATTTTGAAATAAATAGAAATAATTAGAAATAAAACCATAATCACCCTACTGATCTATCAAACCCTAGGTCTTATTTCTTCTACCAGCCTGCATATTAAGTACCCATTAATCATCTTTTCTTCATTTCCTCATGCCTCTACCCTTCCTAACTTCTGATAACTACCCATCTATACTCTGTCTTTATGAGGTCCACCTTTTTAACTCTCACATGTGAATGAGAAGATGGGATATTTGTTTTTATGTGCTTGGCTTATTTCACTTAACAAAATAACTTCCAGTTCCATCCATGTTACTGAAAGTGACAGAATTTCATTCTTTTTTTATGGCTCAATGGTATTGTATTATGTATATATACCACATTTTCTTTATCAATGGATGGACATTTAGGTTGATTCAATGTTTTGGCTATTGTTAATAGTGCACCAATAAACATGGGAGTGTAGATATCTCTTTGATGTATTGACTTCCTTTCTTTTGGATATATACCCAGGAGTGGAATTTCTGGATCATAGGGTAGTTCTATTTTTAGGTTTTTAGGAACCTACATACAGTTTTCCATAGTCACTGTACTAATTTACATTCCCACCAATGGTATACCCAGGTTTCCCTTTCTCCACATCCTCTTAGCATCAATTATTCCCTGTTGTTTTGTTAAATGCCATTTTAACTAGTGTGAGATGATATCTCATTGTGGTTTTGATTTGCATTTCTCTGATGATTAGTGACATTGAGGATTTTTTCATTTTTTTTTTGAGAAATGTCTATTCAGATCTTTTGTCCACTTTAAAGTGTTGTTTGTTTTTTTGCTATTGAGTTGTTTGAGCTCCTTATATGTTCTAGATATTAATCCCTTGTCATATGGATAATTGGTAAATATTTTCTCCCATTCTGTGAGTTGTGTGTTGACTTTGTTGATTGTTCTCTTTGTTCTTCAGAAGCTTTTTAGCTTAATGTCATTCCATTTGCCTATTTTTGCTTTGGTTGCCTGTGTTTTTGAGGTTTTACACAAAAAGTCCTTGCCTAGACCAAAGTTGTGGAGCATTTCCTATGGTAGTTTCATAGTTTCATGTTTTATATTTAAGTCTTTAATCCATTTTGATTTGATTTTTGTGTATGTGAGATAGAGGTCTAGATTTATTTTTCTGCATATGGTTATCTGGTTTTCCCAGCATCGCTTACTGAGGGAGACTGTTTTTTCTCCACTGAATGTTCTTGGGGACTTTGTCCAAAATGAGTTGGCTGCAAATGTGTAGATTTATATCTCAGTTCTCTATTCTGTTTCATGGGCCTATGTGTCTGTTTTTATGCCAGTATCATGATGATCTGGTTATGGTAGCATGGTAGTATATTTTAAAATGAGGTAGGGTAATGCTTCTAGCTTTGTTGTTTTTGCTCAGGATTGCTTTGGCTATTTGGGGTCTTTTGTGGTTCCACATAAATTTTAGGATGTTTTTCTATTTCTGTGCATAATGTTATTGGTATACTGATAGGGATTGCATTGAATCTGTGAATTGCTTTGGGTAGTATTTTCATTTTAACGATATTAATTTTTCTAATCCACAAGCATGGAATATCTTTCCAGTGTTTGGTGTCCTCTTCAATTTTTTTCATCAAAGTTTTATCATTTTTCTAATGTAGATCTTGTATTTCTTTGTTTAAATGACTCCTAGGTATTTTATCATCTTTGTAGCTATTATAAATGGGATTGCTTTTTCGATTTCTTTTTCATGTTGTTCACTGTTGCTGTATATAAATGCTCCTAATATGTATGTTGATTTTGTGTCCTGCAGCTTTACTGAATTTCTTTATAAATTCTAACAGTTTTTTTTTGGTGGAATCTTTAGGTTTTTCTAGGTATAAGATCATGTCTGTAAAGAAAGCTAATTTTCCAATTTGGATGCCCTTTATTTTCTTCTCTTTCCTAATTGCTCTGGCTTGGAATTGCAGTATTATGTTGCATAAAAATGGTGAAAGTGGGCATCTTTGTCTTGTTCCAGATCTTAGAGTAAAGATTTTCTATTTTTCCCTGTTGAGTATAATATTAGCTATGGGTTTGTCACATTTGGCCTTTGTTATTTTGAGATATGTTCCTTCCATACCCAGTTTATTGAATTTTATCAAATGCTTTTTCAGCATCTGTTGAAATGTTCATGTGATCTTTGTTCTTGGTTCTGTTAATGTAATCTATCACATTTACTGATTTGGGTATGTGAACTATCTTTGGATCTCTGAGATGAATCCCTTTGATCATGGTAAATGATTTTTTAATGTATTGTTCAATTTGTGTTGCTAGTATTTGTTGAGGATTTTTGCATCTATATTCATCAGTGATGTTGGCCTGTAGTTTCATTTTTTTTTTTTTTTGATTTTGTCCTTCTTCTGGTTTTGGTATGAGGGTAAAGTATTCTATCCACTTTAATTTTTTAAAAGATTTTGTGTAGATTTCATTTTAGTTCTCTTTTTATATTTGGTAGAATTCAGCAGTGAAGCCATCAGGGCTTTTCTTTGATAGGAGATTTTTTTTTTTTCAAGACAGAGTCTCACTCTGTTGCCCGGGCTAGAGTGCCGTGGTGTCAGCCTAGCTCACAGCAACCTCAAACTCCTGGGCTCAAGCGATCCTCCTGCCTCAGCCTCCCGAGGAGCTAAGACTACAGGCATGCGCCACCATGCCTGGCTAATTCTTTGTATATATTTTTAGTTGTCGAGCTAATTTCTTTCTATTTTTAGTAGATATGGGGTCTTACTCTTGCTCAGGCTTGTCTTGAACTCATGAGCTCAAACAATCCGACTGCCTCAGCCTTACGGAGTGCTAGGATTATAGGCATGAGCCACCATGTCCGGCTGATAGGAGATTTTTTATTACAGCTTTGTTATTGATGTGTTAAGGTTTTCTATGTCTTTATGTTTTAATCTTGGTAGTTTGTATGTGTCTAGGAATTTGTGCATTTCTTCTAAGTTTTCTACTTTGTTGTCATATAGTTGTTCATAACAGCCTCTAATGATCCTTTGTATTTCTGTGGTCTCAGATATTATATCTCCTTTTTCTTTTCTTATTTTATTTGCATCTTCTCTTTTTTTTGTAGTCTAGATAAAGGTTTGTCAATTTGTTTATAATTTTCAAAAAAATAAGCTTTTCATTGATCTTTTGTATTTTTTTCACCATCATTTCTTATAATTGAGATATTTTGTATTTTTTAAGTCTTCATTTTAGTTATTTTTGCTTTGAACTTTCTTTCCTTCTACTAATTTTGGGTTTGTTTTGTTCTTGCTTTTCTAGTTCCTTGAGATGCATTGTTAGATAGTTTATTAGAAGTATTTCTACTTTTTTTAAATGCTTTATAAAGATAGGGTTTCTCTTTGTTGCTGAGGGTGCTCTCGAACTCCTGGCCTCAAATAATCCTCCCCCCTCCCCAGGCTTCCAAATTGCTGAGATTATAGGAATGGAGTCACTGTGCCCAGCCCTCTTTCTACTTTTTTAATATAGGCATTTATTGCTATGAACTTTCCTCTTCATAGTGCTTTTGCTATATCCCATAGATTTTGATATGTTGTATTTCCATTTTTATTTGTTTCAAAAAATTTCTAAATTTCTTCATTGACCCCTTGATCATTCAGGAGCATGTTGTTTGTTGTCCATGTGTTTGCATATTTCCTGAGGTTTCTCTTGCTATTGATTTCTAATTTTATTCCACTGTGGTCAAAAAAGACGGTAGGATTTCTACATTTGTGGATTTTTTAAGTTTCTTGAATTATTTTAAATCTTGTTTTCTGGCTTTTTGGTAATTCCTCCCTGCCTCCCTTCCCAAGTGATTCTCTCTCATAGTATGTTTTAATTCATTGATTTTTATTTTTAGTGAATTTAGTCTAAGTCTGTGCTTTGTGGTTACCATGAGGCTTACAAGAAACCTTTTATAGATATAAGAAGTTACTTTAAAGAGATGACAACTTAGATCATGAAGAAAAGAACAGAAACAAATAAAAAAATGAAAACAGTTTTACACATTAACTCTATCCCCCCACATTCTGACTTTATGTTGTCTCAATTTATATATTTTTATATAGCCTATATCTTGACAGGTTGCTGTAGCTGTTATTATTTTTGGTAGACTTGTCTTTTTGGTTTGATAGTAGAGTTATGAGTGGATTGCACACCACAACTACAGTATTAGAGTATTCTGGGTTTGTCGGTGTATTTAATTTTACTGAAGTGTTTATACCTTCAAATGTTTTCTTTTTGCATGTTGGTGTTTTTATCTTTCAGACTGAAGAACTCCCTTTAGCATTTCTTATAAGATGCTTCTGGTGGTGGTGAATTCTCTCGGCTTTGTCTGGCAGTTACTTTATGTCTCCTTCATATTTGAAGGATAGCTTTACCAGATACAGTATGATTGGATGGAAGTTTTTTTCTTCAGAAACTTTAAAAATGTTGTCCCACTGCCTCCTGGCATTTAAGGTTGCTGCTGAGAAGTGTGTCAGCAGACACATTGGAACTACTTTATATGTTTTTTGCTTCTTTTCTCTTGCTGCTTTTAGGTTTCTCTCTCTCTCTCTTTTTTTTTAGATGGAGTCTTGCTCTACAGGCTGCAGTGCCATGGTGTCTGCCTAGCTCACAGCAACCTCAAACTCCTGGGCTCAAGCGATCCTCCTGCCTTGGCCTCCCAAATAGCTGGGACTACAGGTGTGCGCCACCATGCCTAGCTAATTTTTCTATTTTTAATAAAGACAAGGTCACACTCTTGTTCTGGCTGGTCTTGAACTTCTGGCCTCAAGTGATCCTCCCCCCTCAGATCCCAAAGTGCTAAGATTACAGGCCTGGGCAACCGTGCCTGGTACTTTTTTTTTAATTTTTTTTTTATTATTTCAATGTCATTGTTAAATTTTTGAAATGAATTTCTGAAATGATTTTCTATATTGTCCTGGAGATCACTGAGTTTTCATAAAATGAGTATAAAGAATTCTTGGGCAGAGAGTTCACATATGGCTGTCTCATTAGGTTCCTTGCTTTGTCTGTTTGGAGGAGGACATGGTTCCCTGTTCCTGTTGCTCCTTGTGGATGAACATCTATATATTGGCATTGAAGGATTAGTTATTTATTGCAGTATGATCTGGCTTGTTTTGGTTTTTATTGGATGTGTTTGCTTAGAAATTGATTCTATGTAATTTTCCTGACCATTTTCTTACTTTCCCCTTCCCCCATGTTGCTGTGTCCTTTTCAGCACTAGATGGCGCCTTATGTCCAGGTTTGCCTCTATGCTGGTAAACGATCCAAGTGCCCCTGTCCTGAATGAGGGCGGCCCCAAAGGGGATGTCCTGGTAGTGTGGGAAGGCTGGGTAGGAGCTTGTGCCCAGGGGACCTATGGACTGAACCTCCCACAGCGTGGTGCTGCTACACAGACACCCTGATTTGGCATCTCCTTTGGCTGAGTTGCAGAGTGGAGTGCCCAGGGTTGGGGATGCTAGTCCCACCTCCCTGCTTCCTCTGTGGCTGTGCTCAGGGTTAGCTCTCCCTTCAGGCCCTGCCGGTGCTTCCTGTGGGTTGAGGCAGGGACAGATCTCCTGCCAGGAAACTCAAGATGGTGGGGAAGTTGGTTGTCCAACTTGATCCTACACTGTCCAGTATAGAAACTGTGAGTTGAGGGGAAATTTTCCATGTACCTGGTGCTGGGAAGGCTCGGGGGAGATTGTCAATATGGAAGTCTGATTTGCTTATGACCTGCTCATAGGTTTTGTAGTGGATACCGGGTCATCTCTCAGCCATGTTTGAACAAAGCAGTTCTCAGAACACCTGTTCTCACACGGATTGTTTCTTGTTGATCGGCCTCAAGACACCTTGTGTCTTGCAAACAAGCCAAGGTGCCTTGACCCGCACTCGGGAAAG
>CAUYRT010034815.1:0-14417 GCA_963574885.1 Lepilemur ruficaudatus
ATGCTTTTAAAGCTGTGAATGTTTAATTCACTGTATTATATTTTATTTTTATTTATTTATTTATTTTTATTTTTTTTAATTGAGACAGAGTCTCACTCTGTTGCCTGGGCTAGAGTGCCATGGTGTCAGCTTAGCTCACAGCAACCTCAAACTCCTGGGCTCAAGCAATCCTCCTGTCTCAGTCTCCCCAGTAGCTGGGACTACAGGGATATGCCACCGTGCCCGGCTAATTTTTCCTATATATTTTTAGTTGGCCAATCTATTTCTTTCTATTTTTAGTAGAGATGGGATCTCACTCTTGCTCAGGCTGGTTTTGAACTCCTGACCTTGAGCGATCCTCCTGCCTCTGCCTCCCACAGTGCTAGGATTATAGGCATAAGCCACCGCGCCCGGCCTGTATTTTATTTTTAAAATATTTTGTTTGATAAACTCATTTAAAAACATAAAAGGGGACATTTACCTGACATATAAATAGTTAGATATATTTTGCCAAAGTGTTCAATTGGAAAGATAAGATGTCTTGCAGAGAAAATAAAACTATTATTTCAATGGTAGGTAACAGTTTTTTTTTGTTAATGGTTCCGAGATATTCATAAGAGATATGTCCTCAAGTGAATTATAAAGGTCAATCCCTTGTGGAATGAAATAAATTTTCAAGTTCAATCTAAAAGGAGATTTTTAATTAACAAAATAGACTACCTAGAGACAACTTTAGATTAAAAGGCCAAAAACCTCAAGTTAGTTGATTTTTGTAAAGAATTTAACCCCTCTCCCAAAGAAAATCTGATGCATCATTTCTCATAAATGAATAATTATATCACTATATTACAGTTACGCACCACATAATGACATTTCAGTCAACGATGGATCACACACATGATGGTGGTCCCAAAAGAGTTGAAAAATTTCTATCATCTAGTGACTTCATAGCTGTCATAATGTTGTAGCACAAGTACTACTCACAAGTTTGTGGTAATTTGGGTGTAAACAAATCTATTGGCCTCCAGGTCATATAAAAGTATAGCACATATAATTATGTATAGTACATAATATTTGATAATAAGCAACTATCTTACTGGTTTATGTACTTACTATACTTACTTGTTATTGTGATTTTCTAGTGTACTCCTATTTATGAAAAAAAAAATAACTGTAAAACAGCCTCAGGCAGGTCCTTCAGGAGGCATCCCAGAAGAAGGCCTGTTATCATAGGAGATGACAGCTCCATTGTGGTTACTGCCCCTACAGACCTTCCAGTGGGACAAGATATGGAGGTGGAAGACAGTGATGTTGATGATCTTGACCCTGTGTAGGCCTAGGCTAATGTGTGTGTTTGTGTCTTAATTCTTGACAAAAAAGTTTAAAGGTATATTTTTTTAAATTTTAACATAGAAAAATGCTTATAAAATAAGAATGGAAAGAAAATATTTTTTCACAGTTGTGCAATGTATTTATAGGGTACAGATTTATACCTTCAATGTTATCACAAAAGAGTCAAAAGTTTAAAAAGTTAATAAAGTATTTAATGTAAAAGTTACAGTAAGATAAGGTTCATTTAATATTGCAGAAAGAAAAATGTTTATAAATTTAGTGGGGCTTAAGTGTACGGTGTTTATAAAATCTACAGTGGCATCCAACAATATCCTAGGCATTTACATTCACTCACCACTCATTCATTGACTCACCCAGAATAACTTCCAATCCTGAAATCTCCATTCATGTTAAGTGCCTCATACAGCTGTACCATTTTTTTAATTTTTTACACAATATTTTTACTTTCCTTTTCTATGTTTAGGTATGTTTAGATACAAATACTCACCATTGTATTATAATTGCCTATAATATTCAGTAGAGTAACATGCTATACAGGTTTGTAGCCTAAGAGCAACAGGCTGCAACATACAGCCTAGGTGTGCGGTAGGATATACCATCTAAGTTTGCGTAAATATACTCTATAATGTTCACAAAACAATGAAATTGCCTAAAGGTAATTTCTCAGAACACATTCTCATAAAGACAAATGACTATGTTATAATAGTATCTAAATGTTTCCTCAACATTTGAAACATCTAAAGACTATGAATAATATTTTGAGCATAAATTTCTAGTTAATTATCCTCACTGAAATTTTTAGAGAATAGTAATGAAGAAGGATTACAGAACACCTTGTCTGATACTTGTTGAACATTTATTTGCTGTTAAACACAGATTTTAAAAGCCAGGTGACAATAAAAAGCCATTTTTTATTATCATATTATTTCATTTCATCAAGGTAAAGGAAATTGTTAAAAGAAAGTATAAGACAGTATATAGCATAGGTTAGAAAGTATAAAAGATTTGGAATAAATGTGAAAGCATTTAGACACCTTCTTTTATAATCAAATGCCTTAAATCTGTAATCTAGACTTTGGGGCCCATCCTTCAAACATCTCTTGAGGAGACAAAAGAGGATAGCTGAGTCTGCTCTGCAGACCCTGAATGCAGAACCATATGGCCAGCCAAAGCATAGGGAGTGTGGAGGATGGTCAGTGTGCCTCTAATAGGGAAGGGCCTTGGGCTGATCCAGGTGGCCTTACCACAGGAAAACAGGGGAAAAAAGACCCCACATATACTCATGTCATAGGCTAGAAATGTGAATAAACAGGAAAAGCATGTTCCCAAATGTATGAGCCTCCAACATAGTATGCCCTCCCACATTCACGTGGCCTATCACAAAATCAATTTTATTAAGACTTTCTTTAAGGATAAAAATCTTTTCTACGCTTGCTGATTTGAAGACAGTTTTCATTATTCTATTAAACTGTTTTCCATGCTAAACTTTTGTAAGTACTCAAAATCACTTTTTTTTATAAAGTTTCTAAATCTGTGATGGTTTGGTACCTTACCAGACAAATGGTTCTAATCTACATCCAAATTTTTGAAGTTCTCTCTTAAACTTTCCTCTATTTGAATATTTAAACATTATCTCCCACAATTATCACTCATCAATTATACATTCCAATATTTTAAATCAAACTTTGTATACAGGATAAAAAGAAAATGACAAGTTCAAGTAAAAATAGCAATATACCTTTAATTTGGATCCATGAGGTACCGGTACAGATCTATCCTGCTTTGGTGGGATATATAGCTCCCATTTTCCAAAATCCAGTTTTTTATATGGGTGTGAAAATGGATTCCAACCATCTAAAAAAAAGAAAGAAGACTAGTTAATTTCAAGAAAAGCATAATATACTGCTTACTTGTAAAAAAAATCAAATTGTCTAAATAAACAGTTTTTTATGGTGTTAAAATATTAGCAGTTTAGAAAAAGTTATTCTTTATTTATAAGAAATGCCTTATGCATCTTAAAATTAAATAAAGATATAACGATTTTTCAATTGTACTTTCAACTCTAATACATCTGTCATTAAACAGAATGTAGAAGAAAGTGACGAGTCTTGTTAAAAAAACACCAAGAAAGAGAGATAATATGAACAAACAGAAATGCATTCTAGGCAATTAAATAAGGTACAGGCCACGGTTGGAAAAAAAAGATGAAACATATTTAAAATCATATAATATTTACCCAACTTCATAAGAGTGTGACAGAGGTAACTTAAAATCTAACAAAAATGCATCAAACAAGAAAGATAGAAAAACATGAGCTATAGGAGGAAAAGAAAAGGTGGACTGCAGATCTTGCAAGAAAGCAAAAATATACACTAGCAGACTTACACATACATGGAAAGTTAACATAGAAGAGACATTAAATCAGTGAGTAAAGGACATATTTAATGACTGGTTTCGGGACAATTGGTTATCCTTAAGAAAAATGAAATGAAATGGATGTCTACCTAATAACAGGCCCAAAAATCATTTGAATATAGATTGATACTTAAGTATTATAGGCAAAAATGTAAAATACTTAAAAGAAAGCACAGAGAAATATATATTTACAATCTTGGGAATTTATAAAGAGTTTTTAAATAAGAATTTTTTTAAACCCTATAAAACTTTAAGGAAAAGACTTATAAATTTGACCACTAAAGCTATAAACTAATCTTCACAGATAGATAAATAAATGGACAGAACGACAAGACAAACTACCAAATGAGAGAACGCATTTGTTACAAAACTACCAAAAAAGAGAGCATCCAAAATATATGAAGAACATTGTAAGTCAATAAGAAAAAGAAATCACACCAATAGAAAAATGGGCAAAGGATATACTCAGGAAAGGACACTTGACTGGCCAATAAACATATGTAATGATACTCAAGCTCATTCATATTCAGGGAAAAATTAAAACAACAATGAGATGACACCTCCCAGTCATTGGATTGGCAAAAATTAAAAGTCTGAAAATATCAAGTAGACAGGAAGGATATAAAACAACACTGCTGCTGAGGGTATAACTGATAAAAACAACTTGGCGTCACATAGCAAAGTTGAAGATACGTTAACCCTATGGCCCAACAATTCTACTTCTAGCAAACAGCCTAGAGAAATGTTCAAGAAAGCATTCAAAAATGTTCACTGAAGAATTTTTTACAATAGCAAGAAACTAGAAGCTTACAAAATTTAAATCAGCCACAGAATGGATAAAACTGTGGTATAATTAAACAATAGGATGCTATACAATGGTATAAAATGAATGGATTAGAGTGAATATTATCAATATACACTACAAGATTCACTACAGATACAAATATCTGAAACATAAAAGTTAATTTCAAAGGAGTACAGAAAAATATCATTTATATCAAGTTCAAGAATTATGCAAAATAGTATTACATAACACTTGTTGATCCATATGTATGACCTGAAAGCTTGGGATACAAGATGGTGGACAAGAAAAAGTGCCAGCCAGAGTGTCTCTGCAAAAAAGACAGATTTTAGAAGAAAGTGAAAAAAATAAACAAGCAGACAAACATAGATTAGATGACGGTTGGAAGGAAGGATACCTGAGGCTACAGGAGACTCCACGGGAAAAAGTTGTGGAGGAGAACTGGAAGGAGAAAGGCCCCCTGAGAGGCTTGCAGACCAGCGACCAGAGTAGGTGGAGCAGTTAACTTTCCCCTCCCTTGCATCTCGGACTGCTGGTGGGCTCCTGGGCCTGCTAACACCAGCCCAGAGACAGCTACCGCCAGTGAGCAGTGAGCAGCTTGCGGACAGGGCACCAGGCTTCCAGCTCCCTCGGGAAACCTCCCCGCACACAGATCTGAGCTGATCGGCAGGCGCCATATTGCCTCAGCCTCCCCTCCCCATCCCCCTCCCCCTTCCTTACCCGCAGCTACTGAGAGAGACAATTTAGCCACCACCAGGAGGCATCTCCAGGGAATGGGACCTTTCCTTTTGGGGCCCTGCAGCAGACTGAGGGGTACTCAGACTGTGAGCCCCCTGCCTGCCAGCCCTCCCAGGTGCTGCTGGCCTGATGACCTCAGGAGAATGGGGCAGATCCCGAGGCTGAGAGACATTGACCCAGCTTGGGCACCCCATGGGTGACTTAGGACCAGCACTACTCTCCCTGACGGGGTCCAGGATTGAATTCCAGGGCCCAGGGGTAAGACCTGCAGACCAGATGCCGTGCACCCAAGTCTTGCACAGAAGGGATATTTGTGAATGAGCCTGCTAAGGTGTGTGTGCTTTCAGGGGCAGATCAGCATGTTTGAGGAGCAACCCTTCTGCCCACCAGAGGGCCCTGTGCCCAGCCCAGGCTGCCATCCTGGGCAGGGAACCTCCCAGCTCGCATCGTAGCCAGGGGAGACCCACTGGTGTGAGGTTCTGCCTGCTGGCAGAGGCCCAGGAGAAGCCGCGGAGTGGGGAAGGTAGAAAGGAATGAGGCCTGCTCCAGACTATAGGTCTCGACAGCCTCCCTCCACACACAGACTTTTTGGCTGAGTGAAGCCATTCCAGCCTCTCCCTGGCAGCTTTGATCAGAAGCAGAAAACAGACCTTTCACCCCTGCTAACAGCATTTGTGGTGCTTGAGGGTTGGCTTACCCAATCCAGCTCTTCCCAGACTCACTCCTAGACCTGCCCCCACTGAGGTAGAGAATAAGGACATACCTGGAAGTCCCAGGGCCCCACCCACCAACTGAAGTACAAGAGTGCCTCTCTAGAGGAACAAGAGCTGGTTACAGGACCCAAAAACAACACTGTAGCCTGCTCCTCCCAACAAGCACCACCTACTGACAGGGAGGTCATTCTGCACCCTTTTACTGCATCTACTGACTCATCATACAGGGTATGGTCAAATCTTACCCACAAACACAACCTACTGGCTCAGAGACTAAACAGGGCACATCATTATCCAACTGAAAATCTAAAGACAAGAAGCAACAACTGATCCAGATGGGAAGGAATCTGCAAAAGAACTCTGGAAGTATGAAGAATCAAATGGAAAGCACACCCCCAAAAAGGAACACCAGCTCTCTAGAAATGGACATTAACCAAAGTCAGAACACTAAAATGACAGAAGAAGAATTTCGAACATGGATTATAAGAAAACTCAATGACATGAAAGAAAAAATGGATAACCAACACAAAGAAACCACAAAAAAACTCCAGGAGCTGGAAGAAAAATTCACTAAAGAAATTAAAATATTAAAGAAAAATCAAGCAGAACTCCTGGAAATGAAGAATTTATTCTGGGATCCATATGTATGTAGCAAAAATATTAAAACAGAAAAAGGAATGTGAAACATCAAATTCCATGCTGATTCCCTATGTATAGAGGAAATTGGAACACAAGAAGCTTCAATAATATCTCTAATATTTTATTTCTTAATGTGACTGGTGTACTCACACTACATTATTTGCTTATTACATTATTTGCTATTTTTTATGCCTAAAATATTTCATAATATAAAAAAAATTGACTAGCCCTGTGGCACACACTATGTTGTTATGACATTAGAGTCTCAACCTGGGAGATAGTAAAGCATTAGGAAGCTTGTTTTATGCCATGTTTTCCTCCTTTACCCACCAGCCCTTTCACACCATGGGCTTGTAAGATCTTCACTTTAGCCAGTCTGAACATGGGAGTAGGATGGGAGTAAGGAACAATATTTAAATAAAGGTTCTTCTAAACATTTGCCTACTCTCCATTATAAAGACAACCTAAAAATAGTTTACTTCAAGAACAGCCCAACAAGCTTGATGTTATACTCCTATGCCTCTAGAACCTCAAATATATTTCACCTATATAGTGACATTCTAGTACCAAAACAAAAAATTTAGTCCATAATTAGAGTAGAAAAGAAAAATGAAAGATTGAAATATAAATAACGGGGTAAAAATAACACCATACAATTACTGAATTTCTTTTTAACCTAAGCATTTAAGACAAACAGCAGATCTTTTCCTGGTTAGTTAGCTCTAAAAGTAAAGGGTACAGTTCATTAGTTCATCTGTTCTTCATTCATTAAATATGTACTGCATGCTTAATGTAAGCCCTGCTCAGTGCCAAACTGAAATTAGTGTTCAAATTGAGTCACATCTCATCAAGAAAAGGTTAAATTGAGTAATAGTACACCAAAATAAACAGTTAAATTTATAATGGCATATTCACTAAAAATTCAACGATAAAGATTTTGTTACTTTGAAGGTGAAACTTCAATGATATGTGAAATTTATATGTGCAGATTTATTTGAAAGAGTTGTTTTTAGCTCTGTAAAATGTTTTCGAATATCAGTTTTAGAATATCAGTTAAACTAGTTCTTTAACTTGTTGCCACTTGAGTTTTAAGATCTATTTAAACAAGTCTTATACCAGTCTTTCACCTCCTTGACTCTTTCTCCAAACATTATTCAGCCTTGAATTCTCCTCCCTTACATTCCTTTATTAGTGTTTCTTCTTTCCACTTAAAACCTGGGCACCAACCAAGATGCCCACTTCTACTGTACTGCAGTCACATGAAAGATTTTTTTCCAATAAAACCAGTTCCTCCCTAATATGAGGAAAATACCTAATGAAAGAATGAGTTTTTCTCCATAGGATACACATATCTTAAGCTCCAGAAATAAAATAATTAGAAAAATCATTGGATTTGGATCTGTTCTTACAAACTTAACGTTAAATGCTCAGATGTCTTTTGCAGCAACTTGGATGGAACTGGAGGCCATTATCCTAAGTGAAGTAACTCAGGAACAGAAAAATAAATGTCATATGTTCTCATTTATAAGAGGGAGCTAAACGATGGCTACGCAAGAGGACACAGAGTGGCACGATGATATTGGAAACTCAAAAAGGGGGAGAAATAAGTATCTATGGGGTACAATGTATACTGTTTCTGTGATGAGTACACTAAAGCCCAGACGACTTCACCACTACACAATATATACATGAATGGAATTCAACTTGTACCCTCCAAATCTATTAAAATTTAAATAAATTTAAATTTAAAAAAACTAACATTAAATTCTTAGTTTAAAAAGAAGGAACTGTCATTAAGGTATACCTATGTATGATTGCAGGAAACAATTGTGGAAGCACACAATTAAAAATATTGTTGATTGATACATTTTAGGGAAATGTATGTCTTGTGAAATAAGCCATGTGACTTTATTTCTCAACATAACTTAAAATAAGTAATAATTTTAACAATAATTATTAATTATTTATGATAATTATTAATAATTATTAAATGGTTCTAAGCCATAGTAGAGCCTATCTACAGAGCAAAGTTTAGATCTAGATTACTCAAACTATTTTTCCATTTTAATTCTGTATGACTCATACTGAGTACATGAGACAGATTTAATTTAATTAAGTACTTAATGTAAATAGCTTATATCACTATGTAAGCCTGAGCACAGAATCAAACGTGGTAATTATTTGCTTCTCTACTAAGCAAAGAACTATACATAGAACCAGAGAAGTCCCTAGTTCAGTGCTTCCAATCTAAACCTCACATTAGGATCACATGGGCTTGTAAAAACATAGATTGTTGAGCCCCACTCCTATAGGGTTTTTGATTCAGATTTGAGGTGGAGCCTAATAATTTGCATTTCTATAAAGTTCCCAGGTGATGTGGATGCCACATCTAGGGACCTAAAGACCACAATGTAGAAATAATTTCCCTAGTTAAATTGGTGTGTTCAGGTGTTCTCTACTTACAGTTTTGTGAATTATTTTCTAGATGAAATTAAACTTAAAAACTATCAAATAATATCCCAAATCAACACATCATAGAAATTCTAAAATAGAAAATATCATAAATAATCCTTCAAGGCAAATATTACACGAAGTTCAGGATTTAAGATTTTGGATTGACTAGAATTGTAAAGCCCAAAAGGCTGACCAGTGAGATACAAATTATAGAACAAATCTGACAGCTTAAGAAATTTGAATGTATTAATGTGAGGGAAAAGAAATTGATAATTTGCAGAATGTGAAAATAAAACATATATTAAGACCATTACTAAATATACTATTATCAGTTTCTACAGATAATGTTTTCTATAATATTCTCACCAAGTGATTGCACGGTTAAAAAGTATAGGCCACTGATCACAAAATGAACAAAAATTTGAATGCTTTTACCTAGAAAAGTGATATTAAAGATTTTTAAATGTTAACGTATTAACTCTATATGCCTCATGTCCTAACATACAGTGCTATGTTAACAGCAGGTATCCCCCCAAAAATTTGTACTTATTCTAGTTTTGGTAAAATTTTAAGAACATATTTCCTCCTCACAAAAATTATTTTAGTGTCATATTTTCTAAGATATTTGGTGTTTATCAATAAAAGTAACCTAACATTTCTAAAGCAAACATTTTAACAGGCATTTTATTATTAATAGGCTAAATTCCACATCACATTTGATAATGCAAAAGATTCTATTTGGCCATATACTGAAAACCAGCAGACAAAATTTAAATCGAGGTATGGAGAAGAAATGAAGTGTGAGGCGCGGTTTAATATGAACTGCAAACACACATTCAGCACAGGCAAGCAAACATAACTAAGGTCACTGCATCAGGAACATAAACTCTATGTTTAACTCATACCCAACAACCTTTCTTCTTCTAATGTAATAATCCCTACATAAAATTCTTAAATGTCAGCCTCCTTCAAATATTCCAAACTCTTTCATTCACAGAATACTTGCCTTCATCAGCACTTAGCCACCTCATTTCTGCAGAGTTTTTGAGTTTAATATAAATTTTCCTTATACATGGTTGAAATGGCTCAACTTACTATTAATATATAGGGCCTTCCACCTCCCACGAAGAAACCAATGTGCTGAAGATCATGGGTGAACTCCTGCCACACCCAGGCCTCAGGATGCAGTGAGGTAAGATGCCTGGCAAATACAACAGGCAGGGCTAATACAAAGCCAGCTCTGGCTTACATGGCAGAAATCTCACCCCATCTGAAAGGATGTCTTCATGTAATACTAGTTGTTAAAAATTTGGAATGTCACCTCTTTGAAGCAAGTATACACCCTTCCTCACCATATGAAGTTATTTAATCATGTCAAGCTTCATATCATGCAGAATTTATGAGAAATGACAATTCAAAGTTGGCTTATAAAGATGGAAATTTGGGGACTTTGCTCATGTCAAGGAAGAACCCAGTCACAAAGCCCATAACTGAAATTTCCTAAGGTGTTGCCCTTACCATAAATAATGAGAGGACCATATAGCATTTAGGGAGTGGAAAACAGTAATCCTTTCTGACATAGACCCTGTGATTTTTTTCATTTTCTCTTTTCTCCGCCAAATAATTCTTCCCCTCATTTAGGTACCAAAGAGTCACCCTTTTTCAACTTCTGCTGGCA
This sequence comes from Lepilemur ruficaudatus, assembly GCA_963574885.1. NCBI lineage: Eukaryota > Metazoa > Chordata > Mammalia > Primates > Lepilemuridae > Lepilemur > Lepilemur ruficaudatus. The sequence continues at coordinate 10,772 of CAUYRT010034815.1, forward strand.
CCTGGCACCCTGGAAATGATCTTATTAAGACCCCTAACCCCAGCATTACTTCTTAGGGAAAACTACTTTTAACATACATCAGTTTAGGTCAGATGTGTTTTTTGAAAACAATCTCTAGAGTATATCAGAGTGGCACTAAATTTAGAACCAAAGGGATACTAATTCCTCATTAGTTTAAAGAACCATAGTGTTCAGTCCTGTGATATGTGTCTTTCTGTAAATTAGGAAATAAGTCCGACATAGTCATGTGCCTTTCATTTAATGATGGGAATACAGTCTGAGAAATGTGTTGTGAGGCAATTTTGCTGTTGTGCAAACATCGTATAGTGCACTTACACAAACCTGCACGGTGTAGCCTACCATCCACCTAGGCTATATGGTACAGCTTATTGCTCCTAGACTACAAACCTATACAATAAGTTACCGTACTGAATACTAAAGGCAACTGTATCACAGTGGTAAGTATTTACATATCTAATTACATCTATAGGTACAATCAAAATACAGTTTTATAAATCTTATAGGACCACCATTGCATAGTGGTCCCATCACCGACTGAAACATCATGTGGCGCATGACTGTCTGTAATCTAGGGCTTCATTTACTAAACTGCTATTTTAAGGCACAGATGGAAGAAAAGGGCTCCATGATCAAAAAACTGTGACTTTAAATAAAAATAACTGTTTTCTTACTACAGGAATAATATTTGTACTATGATACTTTTTATGAAAGAAAGAAAATGATATATATAGTTGCTTATGATTTTAAATGAAATTAACCATGTTTCTTACAGAAGTAATATTTACATTATGGTACTGCTATGTAAGAAAGGAGATGACAAATGAATATACCTCGTTGTTTACAATTTCAAAAAGCATGAAAATATAACAAAGAATGAATAGAAATAGTTATGCATTTGGGAAGAGACAACACAGATTAGTAGTCATCTAGGACTGTATCTCATTATATTTCGACTATAGAACCAGGTAAATAATTCACAAAATTAGAAAATTTAATATATCAAAAAGGAGAAAAGAAAATCCCTTAAAATGTATGCAAACTGAAATAAATGAACTTAACTGCAAATCAGTAGTGTTACATCTAGCAAATCTGAATCTAGACTGAATATAAAATACTGTTAATTTTTAAGTATGATAATAATTACATTACCAAAAAAGTCTACTGATAGTAGGAGATGCATAAAGTATTAATGATGAAATGGTACATTATCTAAAATTTGCCTTAAAATATGAAAAAAATTAAATGTACATGGGACAAGGGAATAGATGAAACAAGATTGGCAAAATATTGATAATTGTCAAAGCTGAGTGATAAGAATATAGAATCTCATCTCTATTTTTCCATAGATTCGAAAATGTCTGTAATAAAAACTTAAAAACAAATGTTACAATTTCTCTGTGCACAAATATTTGTCCAAATCTCTTTTATTGCTACCAATTATAAAAAGAGATATTATCAGGCAACAGGCATACAGTTTAATGTATTTATGGTTCTAAATACAGATTAACAAACTACTTGAAGGGAAGTCAGTTTCAATTCATACTCCCACTAGCAGCATATGAGAATGTTCAACTACCCATATCCTCATCAACACTGGGGATTATCATTTTAATAACAAGGCATGCCTGCCTTGCTCAACCAGGGTTCACTAAGCAAATTAAGCCCTCATGCTCTAAGGATCCATTGTATATAATAAATTAACTTCTCTTCAATGTGTCTAGTATAGTACTTGTTATGTATAGTCCTTGGGAGAATTTGGAAAATAGGCATTTAAATAATTTTCTGTGTTCTGTAAATCAGATGCAGAACCAGCAGGAGAGAACTTGCTACATTATTGTTCTAGCCACAAACTATAGTTTATGTTGCATAGTGTTTTCAGTTGTTTTCAAACAGACTATAATTGTAACTCTGATCATTCTCTTTAATACTACTGTTATTTGGGAGAAACTGGATGGTGGGTATTATATTTTACTGAAATTTTTTTATTAATTTCTAGTTATATGGAAATGAAGTTAATAAGGTAGTTTACTTTGTGGTTTAATTCAGGAGCAATCAATTCATTTATTTAGTTAACAACCTATTTACTTTTAGCAGTGGAAATCATTCAATTATCTCAAAATAGATTTTACAGAACATGCCAACATAAAAACTACACAAAACTTGTAGAGGCAGAGATACTCTGCCTGAAATGCCCCTACCTGGCTGTGCCTCCTGGAACTCAGTTCTAAAAAGTGCTCCAGTGTATGATCTATCTTTGTATGTTCCATGGATCCTTCAAAATATGTAACTTCATTTTATTCAAATTTTATTCAAATTCTCCATTCATTTTTAGTTTATCTGATCCACTGCAAGCTGAGTATGTTAAATTCTATCATGACAATTGGGTTTGAAAATTTATTCAATTTTGAACAATTCTAGCTATCTATACTTGACCAAAAGCAAATATTATTTAGGACCTAAGGATAATGACATTTATCTTTGCTGTGATTTATATTACTGAATTTTGTGCCTTTTTACTTGGTGTTATGGTCTAAAAGTTTGTGTCCCTCTAAAATTCGTATGTTGAAATCATAACTTCCAATGTGATGATATTAGGCCATGAGGGTGGAGCCCTCATGAATGGGATTAGTGCCCCTATTAAAGGGACCCCAGAGAACCCTCTTGTTCTCCCTCTGCCACATAAGGGTACAACTGAGAGATGTCAACAGTCTGCAACCCAGAATAGGGCCCTCACCAGAAATCAAGCCGTGCTGGCTTCCATCCTCCAGAACTACGATAAATAAATGTCCGTTGTTTATATCAGCCATCCAGTCTATGGTACTTTGTTAAAGTAGCCCAGACTAAGACACTTGGGTTGGTTTTCGGTTTGAATTTTACCATCCTTTTATATTGTAATCTTTTGGTAACAGTAAAGCAGAGGAAAATTAATCGTTAAAGCTGGGAAGAGATACATTATCTGCTTAGAAAGAACACAGAAAAGGACAAAGTAGGAAGGCGAAGGAATGGGAGAGCGATGCAAATGTAATATGGTCAATAATCAGAGGAAGCCTTGGCCTATGGGCCAAGAATGGCTCTCAAGTATGTTTTCACTGGCCAGTCATCGAAATGTATCTCTCTGTGTCAGAAAACATGCAGAGTCCAGTGGGGGGCTCTCCTTGGACGAGGCACAGACTTCAGTTCACTGTTCTATGCCATATCACTATGGATTGCAACTTAACCCATTTATGACTTCCTTGCTTTCAGCACAGATTTAAGTTTAGAAACTCTATACTCTAAAACACAATTTTCCATCTTAACATGTTCTGCCAGAATCAATCCATTGTGGGGGACTGAGGCACAGGAGGAATTGTCTTTCATTTTCCAATGTATCTCTAATATCTTTAAGGAAGGAGAGTTGTGAGCAACTTTATATCAAACAATACATTTCCTTTAAAAGAAAATGATTTGAGTAGAGACTGTCTCAAAACTAATGATACGGGAATGAAAAGTCTTATTGTGATAGAAGAGTAATAACAAAACAAATAACAACAAATTACAATAAAACGAAATCCCCTAAAATTGTGGTATGTGAATAGCTGTACAACTTGGTCAATTTACTAATAATCATTGAATTGTACACTTAAAA
>CAUYRT010034816.1:0-18173 GCA_963574885.1 Lepilemur ruficaudatus
TCAAAAAAAAAAAAAAAAAAAGATTTATCACTCATCCAGGGAAACTCTAGAGGCTATCTGGAATATCCTAATTCAATTCTATATAAAAAAGCTTTATAGCTTTTGGAAATATTCAATCCTTATAAATCTTCTCATCTACATTATAACAGAGACAGCCACGGGAGCCTAAAAATAGTATTTTGATTTGAAAGGATAACCGCTAGTTTTGAAAAAGAAAAATAACCATTTTAAAATTCAACCTAGGTTCCCAGACTTCACCACTACACAGTATGTCCATGTAACAAAACTGCACCTGAACCCCACCAGATCTATAAAAATAGAGAGGAAAAAATGAACCTGGGTAAATTATCCTTGTTTTACGTTCTCTTAAGATTTTTGTACCAAAAATTAGTTCAAATGAAGACTGAGATTTAAGCATCCACTGTGTGACACCGCACTAGGAAATTTACAATGTACATCCTGTCGATTCTTATGTGAGACAGGAATTGCTCTGATGGGATGAATGAAGAAACAGACTTTGAGAATTTAAGTGACAAAGCCATAAGGAAATAAGTCTGATTCCAAAGGCTACATTCTTTTTACTACTCTACCCTAATTCCTCTCTGATTTTAGGAAACCAAAAATCGAGGAGGAGGACCTTAAGCCATCTGTAGACAATTTTATCCAATACATAAACACCCAGCCTTAAATCCAAAGCTAGGACTAACAGGGTTAAGAAAGAAAAAAAAAAAAAATTAAGAGAGAGTCTCGCTCTGTCACCCCAGGTAGAGTGCAATGGTGTTATCGTAGCTCACTGCAACCTCAAACTCCTGGGCTCAAGCAAGCCTCCTGCCTCAGCCTCCTAAGCAGCTGGGACTACAGGCACGTGCCACCACGCCCAGCTGATTTTTTTCTACTTTTGGTAGAGATGGGACTCTTGTTCAGGCTGGTCTCGAACTCCTGACCTCAAGTGATCCTCCAGCCTTGGCCTCCCAGAGTGCTAGGATTACAGGCATGAGCCCAGCCAAGAAAAATCTTAATGCAGAGAGAGAATTAAGTATGCCCTAAAATACCCAGAACAGATCTAGAGACCCATCAACGTGAGAACATATCTACTTCAGCAGCCAGATAAATAGAACCAACCTCTTGTTTGGGGTTGCAGGCACTTTTTCATTTGAACTAGTCTCAGGAAATGGTTTCTCCTGACCTTAAGCAAGCCTCAGTGCCTATTGGTGGCAAGGAGTAGACCCCACTGATGGCCAGGGCCTTATTCATAGTATTTAGTCATTCTGGATGTCAGGGAGATGTGAGGACGTTTCCCGTTTCCTCTCTAAACAACTACTCAAGAGTCAGAGAACTCAGGGCCCACTGAAGAGTGTGGACATAATCCCTCTCAAACCTAGGATTCTAAACACACTGCTGCTTTTCTTGATGGTATGGTGTGTTGTTATTGTCGTACAAAGCCGCCATTTTCCAGTGAGTCTTCACATCATTTGGAAATGGGTTTGGGAAACTACCAAGAATTCTGTGCCTTTACTGGTTTTTGTTTGTTTCCTTGAGAAACAAGTAGCAAGCAGTATTTCTGAATGTGACATCGCATGACTATGTCACAGAATTCCCCATTCTGCCTAGGAAGATGCCCTTTTTGAAGTGCTGTTTGACATAGTGACAGTACACTGTTTGTAGAAAGTGGGTTTCAGTATAAACCATAACCACAGAGGTAAGTCTATGGTTCAGTGTATGATTTGAAGTACAGGAAGTATCTGGGTCTAATGATGAAACTTTTTAACTTTCCAGATGACAGAACAAAGGAAGCAGAAACAAAGAATTGGCCTTCTAGGACATCCTCCTCACCTGAACGTCAACCCACAGCAACCGGCCTAAGCACGTGAAATACAGAAATTGTATTTACCTTTTATAATTATTATTAGTGTGGGTACGGCTAATTAGTTCTGATTCACCCACGAAGGTTACATTTATGCTCAGTCCATGTGTAAATACCCAGTTTTATACTGTATGTATATGATTGCTACTCTAAAGGTTTGGATATATGTATTGTAATTAGAATTGTTGGCATGATGACATTTCATTTGTGCCAAAAAATATTACAAATACCTTTTTTGGAAGGACTAAAGCAAGCACCTGATTTGCACTTGAACCATATTATAGATTTAAAAGTATATGACATGTATTTTGTATTTAAAACTAGACTAGCCAGTATTTATGTTTTTTATAAAACTGTGCAATACAGATCATACAATCACAATAAATTTGTAACTCCCGAGTGTTCAAAAGGGAGTGCACATCTTTGAAGCTGGTGTGTTAATACTATGTAATAAATGGTTAAATATCCAATGATGCTGCTGCCAAAATCATATTACTAGTGAGTTTCAGGCCCCTGGGCGTTCTGTGCCATGTAATTATCCTACGGTGACGCCGTTTCTCGTTGCTAGTGGCATTAGTGCCAACGTCTCAGTGACAATGCTCCGAGTCTATAAACTGTTAAATTAGCATTCATTTTAAGAAAAGCAACAACTTTAGTTTCAAAGATACTTTTACGCTTCTAAATTGATCACTTAAACTATTTCTTTAAATAAGAGGGCCAAATTAGAGGCTCATACTTTAGCTTGCGAAGAAGATAATGAATTTTTTTTTAAAGGGAATTTTTATGCGATGTTCAGGATAAATGCATATTGCTGGCCAACCAGTGTCATCTCTGGGGTGAATTTTGATGTCACATTGTAAAGAAATGAATAATTGAGGGTTGGTTTCTAGGCTATCTAGTCCAAACAATAGTTCATTTTGTTCTTCATCTGAACCAACATGCTACAGTAGCTAAGAAGTATTAAAACTATATACATCCATGTAAAGATTATCCCATTAGAAGGCATAGTTGAACACTGACATGTTACTCTTCTGAGAGAGCCACATTTTGGTTTTATTTCTTTTGTCACATGATTTCTCTTCTTGATGGATGAAAAGTACGAAAGGAAACTTTTATATCTGTTGCCTAGTTTTGTACATGGATCTCATTTTACAAGAGAATCTTCTCTGCAAAGAAGTTTTAAAATGTACTGAAAGCAGAATTCTGAAATGAGCAAAGTTTGTAAATGCATATAGAAAAATATTTAATAAATGATGCAGACTAATACATGGTGGTTGGTGGCTTTCATTTGGGGTTTGGGACTTAACAGCTATCCCAATTACATACTTTCTTTAGGACCCATTTAAAGTATAACTGGTTTGGTTATGAGACTTAGAAAATCTTGTTTATCCTGATATTAAGAACACCCATTATGGTAAACCTTAGGAGAACCACTAGAACAAAGATTGGGGAGTATTTGATCCAATGTTCCTTCATTCATTCCGCATTAGTGACTGCCAGCCAGACTGTGCTCTCTTCTCTGCTTACACTGAAGGGATCTTTGACTTGCTATCTGCCATGCGGACACATCACTAATAGTTGAAGTTTATTTCAGTTCATCCCCAGTGGTCAGGGGCCTTCACTAGACAGTCTAAATTTTTTTATTTTTTTAAAGAGCTACCTCTTCTGTCCAAATGTTGTAAAACCTGTTCCCTCTTCAAAGCGGTGCTCACGCTGGTTGCTCTTTTTGATGCTGATTTTCCGTATGCTTTGGTAAATAATAAGAATAATTACCACCCAATGTTGGGAACTGGGGCGGGACTAAATTCCAGTTAAATGGCTAGTTTCATAACCAATGCTGCTACTTTATAAATGTGATTTAAAAAGTCCAATTTTTCTAGTCAGTACAGCGTATCACCACCAAGTTTTTCCTTAATAAGGAAAGCCAAAGACAGACCCTTAATACTTTTATCTATAACCAAAATGGCAATCTACGCCAGACCCCACGACATGCACATCAGCCAGTGAGGACTTGCTCTTCCCTTGGGTTCTCTCTTTGATCTCTCCACGCTGCCCAACAGGATGTGGCAGTGTGTGTGGTTTGTCACCCAGGTCCCATCCAGTTCACTGGAAAGTTCTGCACGGACGTGCCAAGTTGCAGCTTTTACAGGTTTGTCATGTTTCATTTGAATCCTGTCACTTAAGATATAAATCTTCATTCGGTTTGCCAGCTTCAGCAGAAAGATAAATGAAAGTGGAATGCCACCCCACCCTGCACGCAGTAGGTCCTGGCCTTGGCGTTGGGTGTGAGCACTAAAGCCAGGACAAATGAAACATACAATCGGAAGTTAAAACTCCCTGGGCCTTTGATGCGTCATTGTGATTGCGCCTGCTTTCTTCATACAGGGCTTTTTCAACACCTCTATTTAAAGCATCAAGGTCCAAATCACCTTCATAGTTACCCAGATGAAGAATTTGTGTTATCAGGCTATCCAGTCTGATAGCGTAGCGCTCACATGCAGGCATTTTGGCTTTGTCTATTTCATTTTAAAAGTTTGCTACAGCACCAATTCAAGTTTCAAGCTTTTGCAAATTCCCTTAACAAAACCATTTGTTAAGGGGTGTGGGAAATTGCATTCCACCTCTCTAACACTGATGGGATCTTACGCTTTTCTATGTCTGTCCCTAAAATTGTGTAGGGATGAATCTTCGTTTCTCCCTAAAATAATGATGCTTCCACTCTTTGTTTGCCGTGGTCCTAAAGCTCTAAATGATATTGCATCCCGTACTTTGTCTCAAAAAAAAAAAAAAAAAAAGAGTCTTAATCTGCTGCCCAGGCTAGAGTGCTATGGTGTCAGCCTGGCTCACAGCAACCTCAAACTCCTGGGTTCAAGTGATCCTCCTGCCTCAGCCTCCCCAGTAGCTGGGACTACAGGCATGTGCCACCATGCACGGCTAATTTTTTTTCCTATATATTTTTAGTTGTCCAATTAATTTTTTTCTATTTTTAGTAGAGATGGGGGTCTCGCTCTTGCTCAGGCTGGTTTCGAACTCCTGACCTTGAGCGATCCGCCCGCTTCGGCCTCCCAGAGTGCTAGGAATACAGGCGTGAGCCACCGCGCCCGGCCCCCGTTCAATTTTTTAGGACTGCAGGTATCTCTATTCCCCCTCACGTGCACATACAAAATACAACTTTTTATTTCATTCTTTAAAAATTTGATTCAGTTTACTTGGTGTGCTTCCAAGTTCATGTTCCTTATTCATTGTTCTTCGTTCAGCCAAAGTTTTTTTTATTTGGTTGTACTGGCTGAAGATGGTTTGCTTAGTTTTGCTCCTGTAAAACCTGCTCTTTGACTCAGTTTAAATGAGTGTCTCTTAACATAAATTATAAAGCAAGCAACACTTTATTTGTGGAAGCTAATCAGCAACTCAGTCTTTGTAGCCGCAAACTAAACAAAGCTTTACTTCTGTGCTGGGAGAAATTATCAAGATCTTTACAGTAAACTAAGGAATTAAACCCATGAAAAACCTCCATCGTAAACCTCTGTATCCTCCTAACGTAGATGGTTTGGATAAAGCATTAATGAGAAAGAGCCTCAAAGTTTCTGGTAGTTATTTTAAGGTTAATCATAAGACCGTTAGTCTGACTTCTGAGTGGCATTAGAGGGAAGTTTACTCTTCCAAAATATCAGGAGCGTAACTACACACTTACAGTAGTTGGTATTTTGCCAAAGTAATGTCCATTACAGATTTTTAAAGGCAAATACGTGCTTGTTACAAGACAACATGACAATAAAAGTCACCTGTACATAAGACAGAGGACTCCTATTAAAGTTTTAAAATAGTATGTTACATCTACCAAATCACACAGGAGTAAAACTTATTCTAAAGATAAGAAATTGTTTGTACCCCCATAATATGCTGAAATAAAAAAAATAAAGATAAGAAATTGAGCCCTAAAGAAGTAAAGAAACTTGCCCAAGGACTCAGCTCCAGAGTAAGCAAAATACAGAGAGCTCTTCCGACTCGCTGTCTCCCTTCCAGCTGTGTAGTATCTTACCCGTAATCGGTTTCCCGTAACAATTTTCCCCTTACAGAAAGCTCTGATGCATAATTTTATTTTGTCCTAACATGTCAAAAAAAAAAAAACACAAACTGAAAAAGCAACACAAACGGCTTTTCTTGTCAAATCCCTTTCATAAGAGGATGTACAAATTAGAAAGTATTGAGTACGAATACTTTGTCAAGACCGAAAACTTTGTGGCGAAGATAAGCAGCTAGTGAACTCCTAAAATCTTTATCTTCTACAACTGCGAACCTCACAGAAAGACCTCTCATCTAACGGCGCTTCTCCCGAGGAAAACGCACTCTGCACCCAGGCGAGGTAGGTGGCCTCGTCCTCTGCAAACACTCAGGCGCACGCTTGTACCCTACCCTGGCACACAGGTCGGTGGCGTTAGCGCGCAGACTCGGCTTTGCTCCTGTTCCTTCTACTGACGATTTGTTAACAACCAACTAGAATGTTGGAAAACCCCCTTACAGATTTCGATTTTACAGAAAGTACCCAAAATTCCACTAGTTTTGCATCACAAAGTAGTGGTTAAAGTTAAGCTTTGAGTAAAACGCGGAGTGTGGTTTTTGTGGGTGGTTGCAGCTCAAAATGACTATTAGGCCTCATCGATTATCTGACGGAGGGAGCGTGGTGGCAATTAGAACTAAGACAATTATGGTCATCATAACAAACATTTTTCCATCTTTGGTATCACATGCCGCATTGAGCAACTCTGGGAACCCAAAGGCCAATTCAGAAATGTAACAAGCCTTCGAATCTGGACCCCAAAACCTACCAAACTGAAGAAGATATAAAAGACAGACCACTGGTAAGGTTTTTACATTCGGCCAACTCAGGCAATGCCTCTGGACTCTCCAATTTAAAACTGGTGTTTTAAATTCATTTGGTAAAACAGATCTCTAGCTTACTTTTTTTACAACATAAAAAAAAAATTACCAAGGGAGAAAATATTTTAAGGTCATGACAAACCAGTGTGAAAGAGAATCCTAACACCTAGAAGTGAAACTGCATCATCCACCCAGCCTGGAAAGAAAAAAGAAAGCTCAAAACCACTGTAGAATAAGAATACAGAGTTTGAGAAAACCCCTAAGGTGAATTCTGAACAACAACAAAAAGAGTCCCACAACATAAGAAGAACATGCTGCGTGCAAGAGCCACGAATGGAAAGAGTTGGCCAGCATTTTTGTAATTAGCTCAGAAAAGATGGCTGGTCCTGTGTAAATGGAACTTTAGACAACCCAGGAATTTCACCTGTTCACTCTTAGCATAAGTCCCATACTTTGCCACCTATAGCAGCTCATAAGGTCTTATCACAGGCTTTCTCTAAAGTCCTCTGGAAGAAAAACAACTAAAATATGGTATGAAACTGGGACAAGGAGACCCGGACCACACCAATCTTGGGTGCTAAGTATCAGTATATGTCAGAGCCCACGTGGCAACATGGTGAAATGTGGACCTTGAAGTTCTAAGAGTTTCAATGCCAGCTCTGCGCTTAAATGTCAGAACTTTGAGCAAGTTATTTAATCATTTTTTAATTTTCAATTTCCTGCTTCTGAAGAGTGGAGATGCTATCACTTCCTTCTTTGGGCAGTTATGAGCATTACGACAGACGGCATATAACCGTGTCTCGCATATCCCCGGTACGTGTTATTTCCCATGCCTTTGCAACATAATCATTTCTTTTTTTCTATCTATCCACAATCTCAACTAACTATTGCGCGACCAAAAGCTTCTTTCTGACCCTACTAAATGGGTCTGATGTTGTTCCCGTGGGATCCTAAATCTGCATGTCTTAACATGACATGTCTGGGTCACGTCTACTCACTTAAAATTTCTAACATCCAGATTATGTTTTAACTATCAGTTTGAACTGAATCATTCATAAAGAGAGAAACATCATACAGCTCCTGATTTCCAGATAACTATTTTCGTATTTATGATCAGTGTTGAATTCAAATGTGAGTCCTTTCTTTCAAAATCTTCATGGAGAGATGTTTTATTTTAGGGATAATAATACATTTCCTAAACTAAGGAAATGAAGCAGTTTCACCTGCATTCTCATTTAAACCTTCCAACTCTATTAAGGAGATATTGTCTCTGACATCTGAATGGTCCTAAATTGTACTTTTTTTTTTTTTTTTGAGACAGAGTCTTGCTCTGTTGCCCGGGCTAGAGTGCTGTGGCGTCAGCCTAGCTCACAGCAACCTCAAACTCCTGGGCTCAAGTGATCCTCCTGCCCCAGCCTCCTGACTCACAGGCGTGTGCCACTATGCCCAGCTAATTTTTTTTTCTCTTTTTTAGTTGCCCGGCTAATTTTTTTTCTATTCTTCAGTAGAGACGGCGTCTTGCTCTTGCTCAGGCTGGTCTCAAACTCCTGGCCTCAAGCAATCCTCCCACCTTAGCATCCCAGAGTGCTAGGATTACAGGCGTGAGCCACCGCCCGGCCCTAAATTGTACTATCTTTCATTTAACATTCAAACACAAATTCCACACCGCAGCTCATATAACTACAGGGGGCACAGAACCCTCCTTAATCATTCCGAGGATCCTAAGGACGGTGCTTACACCTTCCTCATGATCCCTTGTCACTTTCTGATCCTGAGTCCTGATTCCAACCCAATTCTCTGTTCTTTCTCACCATCTCCTCTGTCTTACTCTACTTCATCCCTAGTGTGGACACAGCCCATTCTCTCTTCTGTCCCCAAAGCACCATTAATATCGGGTGTTCTAAAGAGCAGATCTTTCCTGGAGGAAGTGACAACAAGGAATAGGAAACAACTCAAAGTTGAGATCGGTCACTAAAGCTCCCTCCCCCATCCTTCGCTCACACTGAAGGAGCGACTAGTCTTCTCAGCCTGCTGGCCTACGGGGGCTGCTCTCTCTCCACCCTGGCCCAAACAAACAAAAGCAAAATTAAAAACAAAAAACTTTCCCGCCAGCCACAAGTACAAACCAAAAATTCTTATTTTATTTCATTTTTTTTACTATGCAGAGCAATTTTAGCCCTCAGATCCCAGCCATTCCCATCTAGATTAGTCCTTTACCTTGACCTAACAAAGATTGTTAACTCTGCCAATCTTAGTTTCCAACTGAGAGAGCAAACTGGCTTTTCAAATATCATTTTTTTTCCCCCTGATACATCCCTATCTTACAGAACAAGCAATCACTCTAGAAAGTTGAAATGATTTGGTCAAACCAGAACATCGGACCTAGGATTCAAGGCCAGATCATCTGATTTCATGTATCGTATACATTCGTCTGTATCCCATTGCTGTACCACGCCAGGTGCGTCCAGCTGAGGTCCTGCGCCTCCACTTCCCCCTGCTCGACTGTCTGGGGGAGACCTGTAAGATCCCAGAGTTCTAAGAGATGCAAAGGAAAGTCAGAGTTCTTAAGGGTAAAGAGTACAACCAGTTCATTTCTGCATTGTCAGTACCTAGCACAATTCCTCCCAAATAAAGAGGCTCAATATATTTGAGGGGGAAACAAGATTCTTTCTGAACCTTCACTTTATCTGCTTGAGGGTTTTGGAGCCAAGGCCTGTTAGGAGTCTTTCATTGAGGAAAGAATGTCTAGCAGTGGCCTAAAAAGGAGCTGCACATAGAACTGAAGGTCAGGGAGTCACTACTCTTTCTGCTGCTAACTGGACACTCGACCCTGTAAACTAACAATCAAACTAACAATATCGGATGCCTCTGGCGCCGGTGACCCTGCTTCACAGCTCAAAACCACCCTCTAACCAGGTGACTCCAATCTCTCCTCCTTCTTCTTCTTTCAATTATTTTAACGGACAAACTTTCAGAGCAAATTGGCTGTTAAGATAGCATTTTTCCCCCTGATACATCCCTAACTTACAGAACAAGCAATCACTCTAGAAAGTTAAGCGATTTGGCCAAACCAGAACATGAGACCTGGGATTCCAAGCAGATCTGTGATTTAGCATAGCCTCCGTGACTGTGTCAATTCAGACCCCCGCAGACTGCCATACCCTTCTGTCCACCCGACGCCCTTGTCTAGTGATGCTAAAAGGCAACCCCTTGACAATCCTTGTAGGATAATGGCAGTTCCCAGATTATCCCTGAAGAGACAGAGCACGTTTTAGGTAGCCTAAGGAAATTATGGCCATTTGGGGTAACACAAAATTACGGTTCATTTATATATGAACCACATGTAAACAGCTGAGTTATATTCTCCCAGCCAGATTTAACAAATACTAGGATTTCTGCTCATCCTAGAAATTTAAGAACGGGAAAGGGTCTTGGGGGTGGAGTGGAAGTGTTTCAGTCCTCATCTTATACTATCCCGTCAACTGGAGCTCTCATAATTGCTGGTTGGGAAAATGGTACAACCACATTGGAAAACAGTTTGACGGTTTAAAAACAAAACAAACACACTTATTATATTATCCAGAAATCTCACTACCAAGTATTTATCCAAGAGAAATGAAAATATGTCTGCACAAAAAACTATATGCAAATTATAAACAGCTTTATTACTATCACCCCAAACTGGAAACAAACCAAATGTCCATCAGGTGGTAAATGGTGAAAAAAAAAAATTGTGACGCATACATACCATGGTGACTATGATGCAGGTAGCCCACATTCTGGGAAGGACTGTTAAAGTTTGGGTTTAGCCTTTATCCTTTTTAGCACATTCAACATGCACACTTTTTGAACTGAGTATTTCAGAGTTGGTAGGAGAGGGTAAGTACCCAAACTCTGCTCAATGGGAACCCTCCCAGGGCTAGCAGTGAGATTTAAAAAAAAAAAAAAATGGGTGCTCCCACTTAAAAAATAATAATACTTGCCTGTGTTTTAGAACTTGCAGATCATATACACCCTGTAGGTATTTTGCACTAGCGTCCTATTGTTGCTATAACAAATTACCAAAAACTTAGAGGCTTAAAACAACACTATAAATTTATTATCTTGCAGTTCTGGTTGTGCACATTCCCTCTAGAGGCCCCAGAGGACAGAGAATCCACTTTCTTGCCATTTCCAGCTGCCCGAGGCTGCCTGCATTCCTTGGCTTGTGGCCTATTCCCATCTTCCAAGCCCGAAATGGCCCGTGGAGTCTTTCATGTGCTGCATCACTCTGACGCCCCTGCCTCCCTCTCTCGCTTATTGGGAGCCTTGTGATTACACTGGTCCCACCTGGAAAACCTAGGCAATCTCCCCATCTCAAAATCCTGGATTCAATCCCATCTGCCAAATCCCTTTTGCCGTGTAAAGTGACATCATCACAGGGTTCAGGTACTAGGACAGGGACATATTTAAGGGGGCCACTCTTCTGCCCATCACATTTGCCCCAGCAAAATCTAGGCAGGTTAGGGTTGAGAAGCACAAACCACATACTTGTCTTCAAACTCTGACTGATTTGAATGCAATTAGGCAAGTCACATTTTCTCAGGGTCCAAACGGGCTGAACAAGTCAGTTCATTAACATGATCATATAAACTGATAAAAATATAAATGATTGCATTAGAGCCTGGTGCTTCCTTTTACATTCCCTATTGATACTCTTGGACAACCAGAAACAACTATAAAAAGATGTTTGCTTTTTTGGACACACACCCACACACACACGCCATGTACACATACATCCCATTAGAGATTTTTCCCCTCAGTTTTTATTTGTAAGGATTAGCACTTTAAAAGAAAGAAAGATCCAATGAGGTAGAAAGAAAAGTGGATCATAACTTCCCAACTAGATAATCCTTATTGATTAAAAAATCACTAATGCACACCAGTACATTCTTGAGGAATTGATCCCTTATTCATCACATAATACCCTTTTTTCCTGGGAATATTCCTTGTTCTGAAGTCTCTTTTGTCTAATATTAATGTAGCCACTTCATCTTTCTTTTGGTTAGTGTTTTACATGGCATATCTTTTTCCATTCTTTTTCTTTCAACATATCTATGTTTTTACATTTGAGGTGGGTTTCTTACAGATAGCATATAGAGTTGGGTCTTGATTTTTTTTAAATCCAATCTGATGATCCTTGCCTTATTTTAAAAAATAAGCTAAATTCTCCCTCTGACTACTCCTGATTTTTAAGATTTGGATGTCATTATATACTAGGCAACCCTTTAAGTCAGTAGCTCTAATTCTATGTGATGTAATGTTTCTCAGTCCTAGAGGTTGCTTATATATTTGTCATGCAAATTAAATACCTTTCTTCAAAAAGAGCCTAAAGTGTGTTTCTTATTTCTATTCTTGCAATCCTAATGAGAAAGCTAGAAGCAAATATTAGCCCTCCCCGAGCCCGTGACTTCCAAATCTGTGTCTGCAACTCAAATCTCCCAAGTGACTGTCAGACCCACTAGGCCAAAACTCTACTTAACATCTTTGGTGTTTCACAGGTACCTATTGCTTGACATGTCTAACACTAAACTTGTTATCATCCCCTGCACATTCTTCCTTTCAAATTTATACTCTTGTTTTCTGTCCCTCCTCTCAGTAAATAGTAGTTCTATCCTCCCAATTGCCAAGTCAGAAACCCAGGGACCACCCTCTCTTCTTCCTCCATCCAACCTATCACCACACCCCATTAATTCTACTCCTATGTGTTTTTTCAAATATCTTACTTGATATCTTTCCTTCCCCATCTTATCTGCAATGTTGCTACCCTTTTTCAGGCAACCATCATTTCTTACCTGGACTTCTGCAATAGTCTCTTAATGATTGTTCCTCCTACTTATAGTCTAGAAGCTCCCGGCATTCTCCTCCCCAACTGCCCAAAACCTTTATTCACAGATTTGATGTCCCTTGAATCTTTCTTATCTATTCTCATCTCTCACTACTTCCTCCTTCAGCGAAGCCACTGCTCCAACACACACAGATAAATCTATACGAATTCCCAGGTCTGGAACAGGGGATGCTCTCTTTGGTATCATGTCTTTTCACTTGCTGTTCCGTTACTTAGAACATCCATCTCCTTTTACTTATCCTCCAGGTCTCAGTCAAGGCAGCGTCTCTCCTGGGAAGCTTTACAAGACACCCTAACCTGGGTTACGTGCTCTTTACCCCTTTAGCACTTAACACACTGAAATTATTTTGCTCTCTGTGTCTCCCTCTAGATTGTAACCTCCATGAGGGCTGAGGCTGCCTTACTTGTTCATTTCACTTATCACTATTCTCAACCGTGTTAAATGTGGTAATCCTTAGTTTGTTAATAGAAACTGGTACAAACCAGAACAAAGGAGTCAATTGCATAGTGTAATGGAAGCATCCTCAATCTCAGTCCACCACACTGACCGTGGGCTCAGTCAAAATACGCAGTGCCCACCACGTCCTATTACTGTGTAAGGCATTACGCGACCAGGACTCAGAAGACCGTCAGGCAAGTCCCTTCACCCCTTCTGAAATTTTGTCTTCATTTTTAAAATGGGTTAAGCAATACCTACATCAAAGTGATACTAGAGAAATCAGGATCAGAGGAAAAAGTGAAAGCTTTTTGTAAATCAATGATACTCAACATATACATACATATCATTAACTAATCCATGGTGCCCAAAGTCTAATGGCTTATTTTTACCCATCAGTGTTCTCCACTAGTAACTTCCTACATTTTCAAATTTATTTTTACTTTAATAAGCACAGGATAAACAGAAATTTGCCTTTCCTTTTCTGAAATCTAAAACCCTTTTTTAAAACCCTCATCATCCAATACCAATTTTATAAACAGATTCTCAAGTAGTTGCTATGTGTTAAATTAAAATTCTTGATTTCTTTATTAAAGAAAGGGTCAGTTTTGGTAAAGCCATGCTACCATTGTCGGATTTAGCTATTTCATTTGAAACAAAACAAAAACGTTAGAGAAAACTAGGATTTCTTAATGAAATATTATAAATGACCAGGATTTATATCACAATTAAAAGGTATAACTTTTCAGGAAGATTCTTTTATCTTAAAAAAAAAAATAGAGAAAACAATGCCACGAGTTTCCTGAGGTGGAAGAGCAGATGATAAACATTGTTTATTATTCCCCAGTGTCCAAAACAGTATAGTTGATCCTTGAACAATTTAGGGTTACGGGTACCCCACCCCAATGAAGTCAAAAATCTGAGTATAACTTTTGATTCCCCCAAAATTTAACTACTAATGGCCTGAAAGCCTTACTGATCACATGAACAGCCAATTAACATATATTTTGTATGTTAATGCAGTATTATACGCTGCATTCTTACAATTTTGCCACAAAATGAAATTTACTGGAGAGATTAACAGCTCACGGGGAAGGGACTGGTGCCACACGACATTTCAGGCAGACGCAACACTTGAGCACACTGCAATAGCAACAGGACGTGGCTACAAAAGTATTACAGTAGGCTAAGGCGGGTGGATTGCTGGAAGCCAGGAGTTCGAGACCAGCCTGAGCAAGAATGAGACCCCCATCTCTACAAAAAGTAGAAAAATTAGTCGGGCATGGTTGCATGCACCTGTAGTCCCAGCTACTCAGGAGGCTGAGGCAGGAGGATCGCTTGAGCCCAAGAGTTTGAGGTTGCAGTGAGCTATGATGATGTCAGTATGTACTAGTTAATTTCATGCAGTTATAATTTCATACTGCATCTTTACATTTGTTTATATTTCTCTTGACTGCAAATATCACCTAGCCTGTGTGTGTGTGCATCATCACAGTTTTGTGTGATGCATCACATCAGTGTGCGTTTGCGTGCATCACATCAGTTTTGATACATTTTAACTTTTTATAACGTGTACATTTTATGGCAGCAAATGATAAAATAGGGGCGCCTCCCCCTCCCCGGGCCTGCGCGCCTGGGGCCGCTCCCCGCGCTCCCGGCGCTCGTGCACGTGAGCCGGGTCACCCGCCCGCTGGCCTGTCGCTGGCCTGTCGCTGAAGTCGCCGAGCCGGACCTGCCCCAGCCCAGGACGGCATGCGGCTGTCCGCGCGCAAGGTGCTGCTGGCCGCCTGCTGCGCCCTGGCCCTGGTGCTGGCGGCGCGGCTGGGGCAGCAGGCGCGGCAGTGCCGGGCGGTGCTGTCGGGCCCCCAGCGCGCCATGCGGCCGGAGCAGGAGGAGCTGGTGGTGCGGGGCGCCGGCCGCGCGGAGTTCCGCTACGGCGAGGCCGTGCCGCTTATCTTCGTGGGCGGCGTGCCCCGCAGCGGCACCACGCTGATGCGCGCCATGCTCGACTCCCACCCCGAGGTGCGCTGTGGCGAGGAGACGCGCATCATCCCGCGCGTGCTCGCCATGCGCCAGGCCTGGTCCAAGCCCGGCCGCGAGAAGCAGCGGCCGGGCGCGGGGGGCGAGGTCCCGGACGCGGGGGGCGAGGTTCCGGACGCGGGGGGCGTGACAGACGAGGTGCTGGACGCGGCCACGCGGGCCTTCATCCTGCAGGTGATCGCCAGGCATGGTGAGCCGGCGCGCGTGCTCTGCAACAAGGACCCCTTCACGCTCAAGTCCTCGGTCTACCTGTCGCGCCTGTTCCCCAACTCCAAGTTCCTGCTGATGGTGCGGGACGGCCGGGCCGCGGTGCACTCCATGATCACGCGCAAGGTCAGCATCGCCGGCTTCGACCTCGGCAGCTACCGCGACTGCCTCGTCAAGTGGAACAGAGCCATCGAGGTGATGTACGCCCAGTGCATGCAGGTGGGCAAGGACAAGTGCCTGCCCGTGTACTACGAGCAGCTGGTGCTGCACCCCCACCGCTCCCTCGAGCTCATCCTCGACTTCCTCGGCATCGCCTGGAGCGACGCCGTGCTGCACCACGAGGACCTCATCGGCAAGCCGGGCGGCGTCTCCCTGTCCAAGATTGAGCCGTCCACGGACCAGGTCATCAAGCCCGTGAACCTGGCAGCGCTCACCAAATGGCCTGGCCACATCCCTGCGGACGTGGTGCGGGACATGTCCCAGATCGCCCCGATGCTGGCTCGGCTGGGCTATGACCCCTCTGCAAACCCACCCAACTACGGCAGCCCCGACCCCATGGTCATCAACAACACACACCGGGTCTTGAGAGGGGACTATAAAACGCCAGCCAACCTGAAAGGATATTTTCAGGTGAACCGGAACAGCACCTCCTCCCCTTTGGGAAGCTCGTGATTTCCGGATCTCTGTAATGGCTTTGTTGCCAGGAAGAGAAGAAACTGCATGAATGGAAATCGGACCTCTAATCCAAGCATATTGCTTGCAATTAATTGCCAAAATAGGACTGGTAATGAGGAATGTATTTGCATTATGTTTGCAAGAGTTGAACCATTGAAAACATACCTTGAAACTCTCTATGGATGGACACTCCAGGGTAGAGAGCAAAGAGTATGGAAGTAGTCCAGCTTTTGAAACTTAGGTATTTTATATTTTTCCCCTCAAGAACTTTCTTTTAAGAAGTGGGATCTGCCATCCTCCTTAATTTGCAAGACTGCCTCCGTAGCTTTGTTTGCTGGGACAAGGCCCACTGCCTGTGCCTCTCCTATTGATCCTTACTTTGAATTCAAAGAATCTATTTAAGATTTTAATATATGAGGCTTTCTTGGCTGGGCATGGTGGCTCACGCCTGTAATCCTAGCACTCTGGGAGGCTGAGGTAGGAGGATCCCTCAAGGTCAGGAGTTCGAAACCAGCCTGAGCAAGAGTGAGACTCTTCTTACTACAAATAGAAAGAAATTAATTGGACAACTAAAAATATATAGAAAAAATTAGCCAGGCATGGTGGCGCATGCCTATAGTCTCAGCTACTTGGGAGGCTGAGGCAAGAGGATTGCTTGAGCCCAGGAGTTTGAGGTTGCTGTGAGCTAGGCTGACGCCACGGCACTCTAGCCCAGGCAACAGAGTAAGACTCTGTCTCAAAAAAAAAAAAAAAAAAAAAAAATGAGGCTTTCTTTGATTCCTCCTCAGTTCTACTCAGTTTTGACAGAGTTTTTGACAGAGGAAAAAAATATATGAATTTGAATAAAGTGAACAGTGGCTTATTAAAAAAAAAGTGATAAAATAGTCTAGTATCTATACGTATTATATTATGTGTTCGTGACATAACTTTTTCTTAATTTTTTTGCTAGTCTAGACTATCTGGTTTGCCTGTTTTTTCAAATTGTCACAAATCTCAAAAAAATGTGCCAATATATATACTGGGAAAAAAATGCATGTTATAAGGAGACCTTTGCAGTTCAAACCTGTGTTGTCCAAGAGTCAACTGTAAAATCAAATCACAAATATAAATGGTAATATAAATAAATATAAATGGCACAGTCTCAATGACTGTTAATTATGAGTGGTGTAGTTATTCAACATATACTCTGTGAAATAATGTGTGTTAAACTGAAATAATGAGACCAACCACCATTACCCTCTTTCATGCCAATTTCAAGAATCTGGAAGATTAGCAGCTAAACTCCACAACTGTTTAAAATACTAAAATGAAAAATTGGTTAAATGGAAAAGTCAAACCCCAGAAACCTTCATATGCTTTCAGTAATTTCTTTTTAAATTATTATTCATAGATAACATAAATCAAACGGCTGCATTTTCCAACAAGGAACTTTAGCACACAGTTAGTTAATCAAGGAGCTGAGGCTCAGTGAGCTACTTGTGCATATTTGAGATGCGTGGCATCACATACCGTGTGTAGTCATGGTAGGCTTACAAAAAGCTAGTCACATCCTGGCAAAACATGTTGTGTGATAAACAGACCATAAACAGAAACTATCACTGGCACTCGGGCAACATCCAGCTGGGTTTCTTTATCCCTAATCCCAGTTTCAGCTGCAGGTTTTTTCCAGAAAGCGGTAGTTTTATTTACTCAACACTGTGGAAGGCAGGGCGTGGCTATCCTTCTCTAAATAATATTACAAATGGATTTTCTCTTAACTCTTGTAGCAACAAGATCTTAAAGTAGTTGCTGGTAGGAAAAGGTGAGATTAAGGTCAAAATGTATTTTGGCTACATGTCTACAAAAAATAGCTTTTAAGGACAACCTAGAGACAATAAAGGTAAGGAAGGGTATTTTTGAGATCAAAAAAAAAAAAAAACAAGAAGGAATACTAAATACTACAACAGAACACAACTATTTCTCAAGCTTTCCGCATACAGCCACAGGAGCAGACGAAGAAAATGGTTCTGCCCCCTTCTCCTATTAAGTAGTGACAATTTTATCCTAAATTAGTCCAACACATTAATAACTGCCACAAATGCAGATCCATCACGTTTCCTTCTTGATCATAAGGACCAACTGTGACAGCGAATGCAATGTTTCCTTTGGCTTTTCTAAAGCACTAGAGAGATTTACAAAGTCAAGAC
>CAUYRT010034818.1:0-18547 GCA_963574885.1 Lepilemur ruficaudatus
CTCTATTCAGGATAATACAAGAGATGCTAGATCACCATTGATTTGTGGCTGAGTAGAGCTCCATGGTGTACATATACCACATGCTTGAAGCTCTGACTCCAGTGGGGCAAAGACAATATATGTAACCTAAACATCTGTACCTTTGTAATATGCTGAAATAAAAAAAAAATAAAATAAAATAAAAAAATAAATCATAAAAAAAGAATAAACATGATGATTCAATAGAAAAGTATGATCTTTGGAACAGGACTGAGAATCCAGAGATGAAACCATGTGTATATGGTAACCTAATCTTTGATAAACCAGACAAAAATATACATTGGGGAAAAGAATCTCTTTTCAATAAATGGTGCTGGGAAAACTGGATAGCTACATGCAGAAAAATGAAACTGGATCCCTACCTCTCACCTCTCACGAAAATACACTCAAGATGGTTAACAGACCTAAACCTAAGGCATGAAACCTTTAGAATCTTAGAAGATGTTGGGAAGACCCTTTCAGACATCGGTCTAGGCAAAGAATTATTGAAGAAAACACCCAAAGCAATTTCAGCAGCAACAAAAATAAACAAATGGGATCTGATCAAATTAAAAAGCTTCTGCACAGCCAAAGAATGGGAGAAAATATTTGCTCTCTACACCTCTGACAAAAGTCTGATAACAAGAATCTACCTACAACTCAAAAGAATTAACAAGAAAAAATCAAACAACCCCATTTATAAATGGGCAAAGGAGATGAACAGAAACTTTTCCAAAGAAGACGGAATAATGACCAGCAAACATATAAAAAAATGTTCAACGTCTCTAATCATTAGAGAAATGCAAATCAAAACCACAATGAGATACCACCTAACCCCAGTGAGATTGGCCTCTATCAAAAAATCCGAAAAAAACCAATGCTGGCAAGGATGTGGAGAGACAGGAACACTCTTACACTGCTGGTGGGACTGCAAATTAGTGCAACCTCTGTGGAAAAGAATTTGGAGATTCCGAAAAGAGCTAAAAATAGAATTACCATTCAATCCAGCAGTAGTAGTATTAGAAATCTACCCAAAAGAGCATAAGACATTCTGTTATAAAGACATCTGCACCCGAATGTTTATGGCAGCACAATTCACTATTGCTAGGTCGTGGAAACAACCCAAGTGCCCATCAGTTCATAAGTGGATTATTAAAATTTGGTATATGTTTACAATGGAATATTACTCAATTTTAAGAAATGACAGTGAGCTAGCACTGCTTTTATTGTCCTGGATTAAGCTTGAGCCCATTATAGGAAGTGAGGTAACACAAGACTGGAAGAATGGGCCCACATGTACTCACCGTCAAATTGGTACTGACTGATTAACACTATGGGGCTCAAATGGTGGTGGGGGTCACTAGAGATTCGGGGGGTGGGGAGTAGACCCACATCTGAGGGATGCGGTGAGCACTGTGGAGGGGAGGGGCATGCTTGAAATGTAGTTGGGGAAGGGAATTAGGGGTCTCAATCGGGGGAAGGAAATCCTCTAAAACTGATTTATTTGAATAGCTGTACAACTTGGTAAATTTACTAATAATCATTTAATTGTACACTAAAAATGGAGTAAAGGCATGATATGTAAATTATACTTCAATAAAGAAAAACACAAAACAAAAAAGCAAAAAAATACTGCATATACAAATAATACAAATAATGAGTGTCAAAAATACATTTATTAAGTATTAAGTCATTAATGAGAAAACTAGATAGCATGACAAAACTGGCTCAAAGAGCATTTGGATAATTTAGTATGTATGGTCACTGAAGATAGAATGTTGGAACGAGATGGCTAGGTTAAATATCTAGTCATTGGATAAAACTGCTAATTATCACCAGGTCAATAAAACAATTTTTTAGGTTACTGGACATAAATCTTTTGCACTTCTACCAGACAGGAGTCTACAAGTTATCATGTTAACGTAAGTATCTGGACCTTAATGAATACTAAATAATGAAGTGAAAAAGAAGTATACTTAAATAGTCCTTGGGTAGGCTTGTTAGATAATGCTGCACTATGCTGTTTTAAGGAAATGGAATCTTTATTTTTATTCGTTGCCTTATTTCCAGGAATTGGATAAGTTTTCCTAACACATGCATGCCAGAAATTCCAAGTCTTAGTGACATAAACGTACAACAGTTTAAGAACGACATTACCGCCATAACCACAAATGATAGGTACCCATTTTAAGCATACGCTTTGGGTGTTGACAAATGTAATCAAAATCAGTCAAGATGCAGGATATTTCCTGTCACCCCCAAAAAGATGCCGTTTGCCTATTCCCGAATATTCCCGAATATTCTCCTACTCTCCCTCTAAGAATTAATCCTATTTTCTATTACTATCAGTTTTGCTTTTCCTGGAGTTTAATATAAATATAATCTTACAGTATGAACATATTTGTGTCTGCCTTCTTTCTTTCAGCATAATGTTTTCAAGATATATTTATGCTATTGTATATATTAATATTGGTAAGAAGTTTCGCATGATGTTAGTAGACTACAGTTGTATCCATTCAGCTGTGGATATTCAATACTGAATTTTTCAGTACACTGTATCTGGTATGTTTCTCCATACATTTAGGTCTTCTTCCTATCACTCAACAGTGTTTGGTATTAATAGTTTTCAGTGTGAAGCTTTTGAGCACCTTTTAAATTCATTTCTAAGGAATTCATGTTTTTAATACTATTGTGAATGGCAAAAATATTTTTCAATATTTTGCTATTATGTAGAAATACAACTGATTTGCATATGTTGACATTGTTTCCTGAGACCTTGCTATTTCAGTTTCACTATTTGTTTTAGCAGGAATTTTCTATGTAGGTAGTTGTAGAAATTCAAGTGTCTGTGAATAAAGGTGATACTTTTTTTTCCCTTGCCTTTCTCTGCTGTCTAGGACATCAAATATAATGCTGAGTAGAAGTCATGAGAGTAGACATCTTTGCCTTGCTTTCAATATGATTTAGAAAGCAAGTGTTCTGTATTTCACCAATAAGTATGATGTTAGCGCAAGGTTATTTTAGATGTCCTTTATGAAATGGAGATGTTTCCTTCTTAGTGTGCTAAGAATTTTTTTTATTATTGCTGTTGTTATTAATGGATTTTGAATTTTGTCAAATGTCAGTTCTATATCTGTTGAGATGATCATATGATTTTACTCTGTTATTCTGTAAATATGGTACATTACATGGATTTTCAAGCTTAAACTAGCATTGTATTACTGAGATAAACTCTATTCGGGTATTCTATATTAGCTCTTCATGTATTGCTGGATTAGATTTCCTCATTTTGTTAGTGATTTTTGTGTCTTTGTGTATGAGGGATATTAATTATTTTGTAATATCTTTGTCAGGTTTTCATAAATGGTTATGCCGATCCCGTAAAATGAATTGGGGAGCCTAGCCTCTTTCTCTGGTTTTTGGAAAAATACTGTGTTAGACTGGTGTTATTTCTTTGTTGCATGTTAGGGAGAGTTCCCCAGTGAACCCATCTGGGTCTAGACTTTTATTTGTGAGAAAGTTTTTTGGGTGTTTGTTTCTGTTTTTAAATTTCAGAATATTAGGGGGATACAAACGCTTTGGTTACATAAATTGCCTTTGCATTGCTGGAGTCAGAGCTACAAGTGTGCCCATCCTCCAGACAGCACGCACTGCACCCAGTTAGATGTGAGTTTACCCATTCTCTCCTTCCCCCTTCACCTGTCTGGCACCCATTGAATGTTACTTCCATATGTGCACATAAGTTTTGGTCGATTAGTACCAATTTAATGGTGAGTACATGTGGTGTTTTGTTTTTCCATTCTTGCAATACTTCACTTAGAAGAATGGGCTCCAGCTCCACCCAGGATAATACAAGAGATATTAGTTCACCATTTTTTAGGCCTGAGTAGTACTTCATGATATACATATACCATATTTTATTAATCCACTCATGTATTGATGGGCATTTGGGTTGTTTCCACAGCTCTGCAATTGTGACTTGTGCTGCTATAAACATTCGCATGCACACGTCTTTTTTATAGAATGTCTTTTTTCCCTTTGGGTAAGTACCCAATAGTGGGATTGCTGGATCAAGTGGTAGTTCTACTTTTAGTTCTTTGAGGTGTCTCCCTACTACTTTCCATAGAGGTTGTACTAGTTTGCAGTCCCACCAGCAGTGTGTGAGTATTCCTATCTCTCCGTATTCATGCCAACACTTGTTGTTTGGGGACTTTTTGAACAAAGCTTTAAATGACTGGACAAATAGAGTATTTACTATAATAGAACATCATATCAATCAAGCAAAGAAAGGGCTTATACCCTTACCCAGGAAAGATTATTGAATATTCTAATTACTATGGAATTTGCTGTTTTTAAAGAGCAATGGCCAGAAATGCCAGAAGCCAAGCTAAAGATGCCCACTTATGGGAACACATTTATCCTAAATTATGGTAGGACATTTTGGACAGTGTGGGCTTTGTATTTATTCTCTAACGGCTCAGGTATCACAGATAAAAAGGAGAATTGTCTTTCCCATCATATACTATTTAGGATTGGAAAGATAAAGGAACAACACTGTTTTGTTCTGAAGAGAGCATGTTGCATAATGACATCTGGCAGTAGATGACTGTTAAAACCTATACTTTGATATCTGGAATATAGTTATGTCCTCAAACCAGATGGAATCCAGAATTCCTTGAATAATAATCTCTGATCACTAATCTAGTCACAGTGAATGTGCATGAGAAAAGTTGTTTTTGTTTGGAAGAAATGGAGAATGGTACTGTAATTCTAATTGACCTTACATGCTAATCTGGATCAGAGTATATCCAAACTGGCAGGGATGGACCTTGAGAGCTGTGCTGATGGTTCTGGACCTCTATCTGATTTGTTGTACTATTTGTTTACTTCTATTCTTGAAATTATTAGAAAAGGTTGAAACTAGGTAAGATCTCTGATGTATTTAAGTCTAATTTCACAATCCAATATTTTGGTGTAACTCCATTTTTCATTTATTAGGTACCACATTACATATGTGGTGTTGTAGAGAAAATATTTTTATGTTTCTGTACAATTAGGACTTTCTGAGACAATTTTACAGAAACTTGAGACCTAGGCCTAAAGACAAGTTTTAGAAAATTTATGAGCAAAAGGTGAAAACTCTGGACAGATTTACCTCTCTGGAGGTTTGTGCTTATACTTCAAAGAATAGGATGAGACCAGGAACTCTGAGACATCTCCTGGGTTGTAAGGCTGGAGACACCGGTTTTTTCCATCCTAGAAAGATTTATTTACGTTCCAAAGGGTAAAGGCACAAGTTCTTTCCTTATGTTTCCAAGAAAACTCTCAGAAGGGGAGAAGCAACAGCTGCCTCTTTTTTCACAAATCAAAATAGAGATTTATTTTTTTCGGGACTCCTTATTTATGGTAGATGAAATTACTTGCAAGATTACATCTCATTCTCATAACCTTGCTCCTGGTGTAAGAGCTGGGGCAGAGAAGAGTCAGAGCAGTATTATTTACTTATGGTATATAAGTAATAGTAATAATTTGTTTTGTTCCAGAGAACTCATGCTGGCATTCAGTATACTAAGATATATGTATGTTAAAAATTTAACAGTATATTAAACAATGTTTGAATAACAATGCTAATACCACTACTAATATGATTTCTGAGAATAAACTGAATTTTCTTGCTCTTTTCTGAATTTCTCCTCCCACTTTTTAGTTTTTTTAATCTGTATTGTCTGAGCATATAGTAACTATATACTGTATTATATACTATATTTTAATAGTTTTATGGAGATATAATTAACATACTATATACTTTACCCATTTAACGTATATAATTTTTTTATTATATTCACAGATTGTACAATCATTGTCACAATCTAGTTTAGAATATTTTTGTTCCTCTCAAAAGAAATCTTACACTCATTATCAATCATTCTTCGGTTTCCTGAAAACTTTTCACCTTCCTCGCCCCAGTACTAAGCACCACAAGGACATTGTGTCTTCATATCTTTGTAGATTTGCCTATTCTGGACATTTCATATGCATGGAATCCTACAACATGTGATCTCTTGTGATGGGCTTCTTTTACTTAGAATAATGTTCTCAAGGTTCATTCATATTATAGCATGTATTATACTCGATTTCTTTTTATTGGTATATAATATTCCATTACAAAGATATACCACATTTTATTTAGCCATTCATCAGCCCACAGACATTTGTTTTTTTCTCCATTTTTTTGTTTGTTTTGAATAATGTTCCCATGAACATTCATGTACAAGTTTTTCTTGGGACTTATGTTTTCATTTCTCTTGGATATACACCTAGGAGTGGAATTGTTGTGTCATGTGATAACTCTGTTTAACATTTAGAGGAAATTGAAACTGATTTCCAAAATGGCTGTACCGTTTTAAATTCCCACCATCAGTAAGTGAGGGTTCCAATTTTTCCACATCCTTGCCAACACTTGTTATTTTCTGTCTTTCTTACTATAGCCAACTTGGGGGGATACAGTTATATCTCATTGTGGTTTTATTTTGCATTTCTCTAATCACCAATGATGTTGAGCATCATCTCATGCACTTAATTGGCCACTTGTATATTTTCTTTAGAAAAATGTCAATTCAAATACTTTGCCCATTTTGTAATTGAGTTATTCGTCTTTTATTGAGTTGTAGGTGTTCTTGAATATATATTCTGGAAATAAATCCCTTATCAGATGTGTGATTTGCAAATATTTTCTCCCACTCTAGGGGTTTTCTCTTCACTTTCTAGATGATATCCTCTGAAGTACAAAAGTTTTAAATTTTGATGTAGTCTAATTTATCTTTATTTTGATTACATATTCTTTTATGTTATTAATATTTCTGAGAAGTTGTTACCTAACTCAATGTCATGAAATTTATTCCTGTGTCTTCTTTTAAGAGATTTATACTTTTAGCTCTTACATTTAGTTATGAGATTTTCTGGTTCTGTCCTTTTCCCACTTTTATTTGAGCTTATTTTTTCTTCTCTATTGTTCCTGTCCTGCTCAATTTTTATTTCATTCCTAGAAGTTTGTGGGGCCTTGTCCTATTAAAAAGCACTGGTTCATCATTGTTGAATAAAATGGTAGTAAAAGGCATAATTTCATGGGAAAGTTTTCAACAGTAAGCCTTACAATGATGTTTGCTATAAATTTTTTATAGAAACTTGTTGCAGTTACCTCTTAATGAAAACACACTACTCAAAACAGAATGGTAGAAAACCACAGCATTTTATTATGCTCAAGATTCCTTGGATCTGGAATCTAGAAAGGGACAAAGGGCTTTTTTTCTCCTCCATGACATTTGCAGTCCCAGTTGGGAAGTGGTGGACAACTAAGGGTGACTTAAATGGCAGGGTAATGCAATCATCTGAAAACTTCTTCACTCAGATATTTAATGCCTGTAATCAGCTGTGCTTCATGAATGCAGTACCTACACATGATCCATATGCTTAAATTGCTAACAGCATGATATCCTTAAGGTAGTCATATTTGTTACATGGTAACTCAGGGCAGCAAGAGATTGTCTTACAGCAAACAAGGGAGGAACAACGTGGATTTTTTTTTTTTTTTTTACTTAAAAGCCTTAGAAGAAACATATTGTTACTTCTGTCAAACTTTGTTGGTCAAAGCAGTCACAAACTCACTCAGTTTCAAGCAGAGGCATCATAAACTCTCTTCTTGATGGGAGGGGACTCAAAATTTGTGACCATGTTTGTTTTAAATCTTTACCAAATTAAGGTAATTTCTTCTATAAATATTTTTGAGAAATAAATAGTATTCATAGAATTCTATTAAATTCTTTTTCCATATCTATCAAAATAATCATTTTGATTGCCTTTCTAGGATAAATCACACTTGGTCATGATGAATTGTCCTTTTTATGTATTGCTTGATTCATTTTGCTATTACTCTGTTTAGGATTTTTTACATATGCTCATAAGAGGATCTATAATTTTCTTTCCTAGTAGTGACAGGTGTGTGTAATAGAGCTTCATAGAACATGCTTTGAAGTTTTTCCTCTTTTTCTGTTGTCTAAAAGATTTTCCCTAAGATTGGTATTAACTCTTCAATGTTTTGAAGTGTTTATTGCTTAAGCCATCTGAACGTGGAGATTTCTTTTTGGGAAAGTCTTAATTAGAGATTCAATTACTTTCTTAGATTAAAACTATTCAGATTTTCTATTTATTTTAGTATGATAAGTTGTATTTTACTCTGATTTGTCCATTTCTTTTATTTTTTGAAAATTATAGGTATAAAGCAGTTTCTATTATATCCTTATTGTCTTTTTATCATTTCTCAGATTAGTACTGATGTCATCTTTTTCATTCCACTTGGTAATTCATTCCTTTTCTCTGCTTTATCAGTCTTGGAGGTGTTTATCAATTTTATGTATTTTTTGGTTTTATTGATTTTCTATATTATCTATTGATTTTCTATTTCATTAATTTTTGCTGTCTCTGTTTCCTTCCTTATAGTTTCTTTGGGCTTAATTTGCTCTTCTTTTTAAATTTTTTGATGCATACATATACATTGTTTTCTAATACATGTATTTAAGCTATTAATTTTCTGTAATTGCAGCTACAGTTGTATTTCCATTACCAATTAGTTGAAATACTTTCTAATTTTCATTGAAATTTTTCCAGCAGCCTATGGGTTATTTAGAAATGTGTTTGCTTAATTCTCAAACATGAGGATTTTTTAATTTATCTTTATGTATTTGATTTCTAGCTTGATCACATTTTTGTCAGCTAACATAACCAGAATTATTTTAATTCTTTGAAATTTTGAGAGGATGCTTTATGGCCCAGTGTATGGTCAATTCTGATAAACACTTCATGTGTACTTGAAAATAATGCTTTTTCTGTCTTTTTTGAGGTACAGTACAATATACATATGAATTAGATGAAGTTGGTTACTCATGTTGTTCAGGTCTTATGTGTCCATACTTAATATTTTTTGCATTTCATATTAGCTATTGAGAGAGCCGTATTAAAATTCTGGACAATAATTGTGAGTTTTTTTATTTCTGTCAATTTTTGCCTTATGTATTTTAAAGCTGAGCTATTGATCGTATGTAGATTTGAAATTATTATATCAGTCTTGTGGGGTCCCTTTATTATTATGAAATGTCCCACTTTGTTCCTGGTAATGCTTTTGCCTTAAAGCGTAATTTGTCTGTGATTAGTATAACTAAACTAGCTTTCCATTGGTTGGTATTTATATGGTTTGGCTATTTCATCCTTTACTTTCAACTTTTTTGTGCTGTTATCTTAGAAACAGCATACAGGTGAGTTCTTTCTTTCTTTCTTGCTTTCTTTCTTTAACTATTTGGGTTTATAGTCTCAGTTTACTACTTGTCTTTATTAGAAAAGGTATTTGATGTTTCCTTTTCTTTTTGCCTTCTTTTAGATCAGTTAGTTTCCATTACACTTTCAGTTTTCCAATTACACTTTATGTGGGTTTTTTTACTATTTGGTGGTTACTTTTATAGACTACTATATAAATCTTTTATTTAATAAAAATAAATATTGTTACTATACTATCTCCCAGACAGTGATAAGAACTTATAGCACTTTATCTTCTTCCTGGATTTGTGTTATACTTGCCTTGCATTTTAATTCTACACTTATTTATATTTTCACAATAAATTATTTGACTTTCTGTAAGAAATATTCATTTATACTTACCTGCATTCTCCCTTCCATTACAATTTATTTCTCTTTAAAGTTTTTGTTTTTCCTCTGAGATCATTTTTTCTTCTGCCTGAATAACTCATGTTAATATTTCTTTTAATGTGAATTTGCTGGTAATAAATTTTATTTTTCTTTTTGTCAAATGCCTATGTTTTGTAGGCCGTTTTTACTAGATATGATGCAAAATATAATATTAATCAGCATTGTAACTATATTCTTGTATAATAAAAGACCTTATAATACTTTGGCCATCTTCTCCCTTATGATTTATATGTTTTATTTTTTGATTATTTAGTTTTTGTTTATTTGTTTGTTTGTTTTTGTTTTTGAGGCAGAGTCTCACTGTGTTACCTAGGTAGAGTTGCAGTGGCGTCATCATAGCCCATTGCAACTTCAAACTCCTGGGCTCAGGCAATCCTCTTGCCTCAGCCTCCTGAGTAGCTGGGACTACAGGCATGTGCCATGAGGCCTGGCTACTTTTGCTAGGAGGCCTGGCTAATTTTTCTATTTTTAGTAGAAACAAGGTCTCACTCTTGCTCTAATTTTGTTTTTAATTTTGCAAGTGACATATTACTATTTCAATTATTATTACTTATTTTGTACAATGTTTAGGTTTCCTAAATGTTTACCAATCATATTGTTTATCATTCCTTATTGCATTTTAGACCTTCTTTCTTGGATTATTTTCCTGTTTATTAATGCTCTTCCTTTAGAAGTCCCCAAGTGCAGTACAGGTTCTTAGTTTATTTGATCTGAAAATTACTATTTGTTTTCTTGAAATACAGTTTTTTGTTTTTTTTTTAGAGAATACATTTTTTTTTCAATTAGGTATAGAGTTTTTTATTTGTTTGCTTCTTTTGTTTTTGATTTTTAAGGCATTTTTTTTTTATTAAAAGGTTATGTACATTGCCCTTGCCTCCCTCCGCCCTTGAAATATAGTTTTTGTTGTATAATTTTACATTGATAGTTATTTTGTCTCAGCACTTTGAGTATTTTATTCCATTGTCTTATGATGTTCATTGTCAATGCTGAATAGTTAGCTTCTAATGTAACTGCCTCTTTTTTGTAGGTGATGTGTCTTTTTTTCTTCTGGATAATATTACAGTCTTTTCTCTGTCATTTGTCTCTTGCAGTTTAGTTCAATTTGTGCCTCTGGTGTAGGTTTCTTTGTATTTAACTGAATGATATCCTTTGGCATCCCAAACCTGTGGATTTATACCTTTCATTACTTTAGGGCACTCTTGTTCAGTATTTCGTTGATGTTTGTTTCTTAAAGTTTCTTAGGATGTGTCTACAGTGACCTGTACTTTTGGGGACGTTCACCTATGCTACTAATGCTTGACCTTTCTGGAGTGTCTGTTGAATGCCATGTGTATTCAGCATACCACCTGACTAAAGTGAACTCAGATGATGCTTAGCCCTTTGTAAGCACAAGAAGTCATTTAGCTCCCTGGTAATTGTTCCTCCCGCAACAGGTGTTCTTTGTCCAGCCCGATAGGGTTTCATTCTATGTGTGGGCAGATTGGTCTTTAGTCAGCAACTGAAGGGGCTCCAGTAAGATTTTTGGAACTCTGTTTTTGTAACTCCTTCTGTTATTCTGTTCCATAAATTCTAAGCACCTCAGCTTCCCCAAACTCAGATCTTGAGCTCCTCAACTTAGAAAAACCACTGGACTCAGTTTAGATTCCCTTTCTATGCACTAAAGTTTGAAAATTGCCTTTAGGCAGAAACCAGGTGTGATCCTAGGATTCACCTCATTTCTTTCTCTTTTCCTATAGTTCTGCTATATGATGTTTCTTATCTGAAACACACTGTTATAATTTGTCCAGTTTCTGGTTGTTTTTAAGAGAAAGAGAAGTCCCCTAATTGTTACTCTTTCCTAGGCATAAGTGGAAACTCTGCCTGTTTTCTTACTATCTCTTATTCATTAGAAAAATTTTTAAACATTTCACATATAGTCTGTTCTTTATCTGACCATTTTAATATTTGAAATCCTCAATGGTCTAAATTTCTTGTGTGTATACTTGTATGCTGATTCTTGTTCCTAGTGCTTTATTTCCTTAAGTTTGATGATTTGTGGTGGTATTATATGATTAAGCTTAATCTGTCTCAGTTTTCTGGGGAGGACTTGTGTGTATTTGGGGTTTTTCTTTTCCTCTTTTTTCAGGAAGCAGGAGATGCCCCTTACTTAGGACCACTTAAGCCACCTTTGAAAGTTCTGGCTTATGAAGAAGTCTCAATGTTGTTCCCCCAGCTTAGATAGATCCCAAAATGAATCTCATGATTTTAATGATCGTATTGGTTTCCCCTCTCCTACCCCATGGCAATTCTGGCTTTTGTATTTGCTTTATTGCTCATTTTGAGATTTTAGCTCATTGTTTATTTTTCTTTTAATTTCTTGGACATTTTCTTTTTTTCTATGAGCCCAGCAATACTTTTAATAATTAATGCTTGTTGTAATCAGTACATCATCCAGTTATAGTTTCACAGAAGGGCCATGTAGCTATCTAGTGTCAGTTCTTCTGGGAAAGGAAGTTTTTTTATTTTATTTCTAATAAAATAGTATCAGTTAACTCATCAAAACTCATCAGTAATTTATGATTTTTCTGTATTTAATTTTTATTATTGGAAATTCTTAAGTATATCCTTTTTAATCCTTACTGATTTGAATTTTGCTTTGATATTAATGACAAGACCACTACAAATTTTATTACATTTAGCTTGTATATTGTTGCCTATTCTTTTATTTTAACGTTTCTATGAATATGTGCATGTGCTTTCAGATGGTTGTTTTATAATTAACATAATACTGGATCTTACTGTTGACCCAATCTTTGTCTTAAAAAACTTCACTTATTTTTAATGATATAATCAATAAATTATTTCTTAATTTTCCCCTTATTTTATATCATCAATTTTTTACATTTTATTGCTTTTTCCTTTATTTTCTACCTTTTGCTGTCTGGAATATCCTCTGTTGTTTTGGGAGGGATGCATCCTACTAATAATTAGCTTTAATATTTCACTATATTATAGCTTTAACTTATAATTCTTTAAATATCAATGTGAAAATTGCAATAATGTCTTTTCAGTCCTTCCTAATGAATATAAGGAATTTAAGGGGCTAGGCCTGTAGATAGGCCAGAAACCTAGTCCTATTTGAGATCCTTAGATCCTAGGGATAGAAAGACTTGACCTTTGATCCAAACTATTTTTCCAGAAATATATCTACTGTTTTGGGTCTGATTTTGTAATACTCATTTATAAGCTGATAATAGAGATGTATATAAACATTTTCAAGGCAAGATCCTCTGGTACTCTGACATTTGATTTATGTATTATACTAGGTGGCTTGGTACAGTGCATTTGGGAATCTCACAGCCAAATAATCTCTACCCCTCTTCCTTTTT
The DNA here is from genome assembly GCA_963574885.1 of Lepilemur ruficaudatus. Taxonomy (NCBI): domain Eukaryota; kingdom Metazoa; phylum Chordata; class Mammalia; order Primates; family Lepilemuridae; genus Lepilemur; species Lepilemur ruficaudatus. Next base: position 13,143 of record CAUYRT010034818.1, read on the forward strand.
CTCCTCCATATTAAGGGCCCAGATCAAGTTCCTGAAACAATGGTTTTCAACCTTGGCTGCATAATCAGTCACCTGTTGAGCTTTTAAAAATCCCAATGACCAAGCAGTACTCCAGACCAGTTAAATCAGAATATCTGGGGCTAGGATCCAAGCATATGTATTTTTTTAGAGCTCTAATATGAATTGATTCCAATATGAAGCCAAGATAGAGAACTACTGATGTAGTGCAGAGGTCATCAAACTACTACCTGCAGGTCATCTCTAGCTTACCACCTGAATATGGAAATAAAGTTTCATTGGAACACAACCATGCTTATTTACTTATTGTCTATGGCTGCTTTCATACTACAATGGATGAACTGAGTAATTGTCAAGGAACCATATGGCCCACAAGTCTAAAATACTTACCCATTACAAAACATGTTTGCTGACCCCATGGGGTTTTCACCATAGTCCTGTAGTTTTATTGTTAACTGGGTGTCTTTAAGAGGATTTTGAGACCTGGAATCTTGCTTTTCTGCTAAGAAAATGCCACTGAATCTCCTGCTTTGAAAAGCTTTCTTCATATGTTAAGTTCTTGTTTCTTCTAATTTACATGAAAGGAATTTGGATCCTTTCCTGTACCCATTGGTGTGTATGTTAATCATGATCATCTTTTATTTTTTCCAGTCCATTTTTCCCACCTGTTCTGGTCCCTCAAGTTTGAACCTATATTTTTACTGATATCATGGTTAATTACCATTAGTTATGTAAATATTGCTTCTCTTTTAAAAATGAATTTTACATTAGCATTTAATAGTCTAATTTGCAGAACTTCTTTGACACACTTCTTATACACCTGACTGGGTTTTGGTGTTTGTCACTGTTTTATGACAAACTGTTTTATGGCACAACGTCCCTGTTCTTGAACCATTTATTTTCTGCTTAATTCATTCGGGTGGAATATGTCTTCCAAACCTGTCTCAGGAATTGTATATATTTCAAAATTTTTTTTCCTGAGCCCAGATTATCTTTCTTTTGTGTTAACATATGAAGGCTAACACACTTACGGATAATTTTCTCCTTTTGTAAGTAACTTAACATGTTTGCTCTGTGTGTGTATTTTTTTGCTAATCAACATTTTTTATGGATGTACCTCTTTCCTCCCTCCCTGGAATGCAGAAAATGCTTTCAATCTGATTCAACAATGGCTGCCACCCCTGCTGCCATAATAAGGCTCTTTTTTCCTTTTTCCTGTTGTGCTCATTGGGTTAACTTTGAGTAAGAACTGTGCATGGTCTAAGAACTCTGTTGTAGACATGCGTCTAAAAAACCTATCCAAGAGGATAGTGACTGATAACAGGAAACCTCCCTGCAGCAAACACCATACCTGGAATATGAACACCTCTTTCAGGAGTATACTTCAGCAATGTACTCTTCCATAAAAATATTTCCCATGTTTACCCATTTCAAACTTCATATAGATTTCTTTCTTCTCTTTTATTCCTCTCTCATATACCTCTATACTTCATATTTAACTAGAGAACTCTTGTCCATATTTTGTTAGTCCACCTGTGTAACATTACATCAGTGGTTCTCAACCATGGCTATACATTAGAATCGCCTAGGGAGCCTTTGAAAAAGTATTTATTATACACAGGCCCCGTCCCAGGAGTCTGATTTCATTGCTCTGGAGTAGGGCTTACATACTGGTATTTGTTAAAAATTTGTCAAGTAATTGGTTCTAGGGGCTGCCAAGATTAAGGACCATTTAGCTTTTTATAATAATCTGTTATGGTACTTCTTAGACTTTTCAGTGTATGCGTAACATCAAAATGTTTATCTCCATTATACTTGCTTGTTTTGAATATTTTTTTCTCTAATTCTTGTAGCAAAATTATTGTTCCAGGAAGGTATTCCATGTTAATCTGGGCCTTTGTAGCCTGTGGCACATTGCTGTTTATGCACCTTGGCTTAAGGAGCACTTCTTTACTTTATTAAGATTTAATTTCATATTCAAGAAAGAGTACTGAACTCAAAGTCAAAATCTGTCATTTCAGTGCCTGATTTTGTCACTTTTTAACCTTGCTTATCACTTACGCAACTAAACATTTACTACTGAAATGGAACAGACTGTGTGAAAATTTTGAACAGTTTAACATGTTACACACATTGCTAGATAGTTAATAGGACTAATTGTGAGTGACTTTTGATATGCTATACTATATCTGAACAAGTGATCTTACTGGTTAAGCTTTTCTCATATCCTTCATTTGCTGTTTTATTTTCCTATTTGGCAAAGAAGAATCTTGGGTATTATGTAACTGTGCTGAAACATAAACCCAGTACCCCTCTTTCTTTTCTCCACCTTTAAAAATTATTGAAAGTTTCCCATACAACAGATGGAATATAGGCAGGAAAAGTAAAGCTTATGGTTTTCAGTGGAACTGGAATGAGCAGATTTTTTTTTATTCGTTTTTTGACAGATTCATAAAAGTCGGGTCTAAACTGTGGTTAAATGTTGGGGCTTTTTGGCTTCCTGTAATACATTTGTTAATCTCACATTTTTATTTGCTTTAAGATATTTCAGATCAGATACAACTATGTGTTTTAGGAAACTGGAGAAGTATCACAGTTTCTAAGTAGTAATGTTTTTAACTGGCCTTAAAATGTTTAACTTGAAAGATACAGGGAATACATTCATAGTTGACATTGGTGATGACTCATACTAATTTTTCTAGAAGGATATGTTTGTATTAAGCAGTTAAAAACATAATTATAATCATTGTACAAAGTACAGTTTATAGGATTTTAAAAGGCAAATAATACAAATAGTTTTTAGATAATAATTAGATTGAAAAATCACCGATTTTATTTCATTTTATTTATTTATTTAGGCTACCGGTTAAAGAAAAGATTTTATAAAAATAAATTTCTCACCTGCCTTGGGCAGGAGTAATTAGATATAAGCAAAGTTAATGGAGCCTGTTTGCTCTGGGCCATTCAGCTGTGCTTCAATAATTGCATTTTTTTAAGTATAAAGGCTATTTAACGTATCAAGTGGCAAAAAAAAGTTAAAGTACAAGTTCCCTATTTATCTTTCAGGTAAATATCCATGGGTACTTTATAAACCAAGCAGCAATGAATGCATTAATAAATAATGGACTCCAGTCAGGAGAGTGAATGCTGCTAATTGTATGAAATTATTAGATCTGTGTCCCTTATTCATTACCTTTAACGTGACTTCAAACTACTTTTGTCCTTTTTCTGCCTTCTTTTAATTTACTTTTACTAGAAAAGTTCAAGGTTCACTTAAACAACATATATTTAAACAGGTAAATATAATTTTTTGATATAAATAATTTCTTTTTTGGATTTTTACAAATGAACTTACAAAGTAATTTTGCTCCAAGATCCAGATCCACATTAACAAATTAATCTTTCCTCATTTTTTTCCCCACAGTCTAGGTTTAGCTCTTCTGTTCATAGTCTCCAAGGATCCAACTCCTGTTCAATCACTATTTTGATTTTACAACTCTAACTCACAAAAATTACATGCCAATATAACAGTTAAGATAAAACAGCATTACCAAAGTAGTATTCATATTAGAGATAGATTTTTTCATTACAGAAATCCTTTCAATATTCTGTTGATATAAATGTGGTTTAATTTACTTATAGTTTTTCAGAGTTATATCTCTTATATAAAGATATCAGATTTTCTGTGTATGTAAGGAAGATAAGATAAAATAAAACAGATGACTTAATAATTAACTCATAATTAATTATACAAATGAACCAAATATGAAGTTAATAATAGGTCAGCATCAACATGTAGGAATGCCCCTGTTGATGCCCCATTATTTCTTTATACAACTCTTTTCACTCTTTTAAACAATTATTTGAATGAGCACTTGAATGGCATGCTGATAAAATTTGCAGATGACACAGAGGTTGTTGGGATCACTAATACTTTGAATAATAAAATCAGAATATGCATTCATATTAACTGGCTAGACTAGGAAATTAAAATGTAAGGGGTAAATATAAAGAGTTCTGAATATCAGTCCTTAACATCATCTTCACAATATAGGATGGGAGAGATATGCTGAACACTAGCACTGGAGAGAAAGGTCTTAAGAGGTTTTATGACAATATGCTTAATATGTATCAGTGGTACATTGTGGCTGCCAAAGCAACTAAAGAGATCTGAGGAGATCTAATAGAGTTAATGTGGAATATTGTGGGGTTTTTTACAGATACCTTTGTTTAAGAAGGTTACAGCGAAAGTAATTTAAGAAAAAGTCAGGCAGGAGGGCGGTTATAAGGGCATCCAAGTGGGTGCAGATGAGATCAAACTGTCACTCTTTGCCGATGATATGATATTATATCTAGAAAACCCTATGGATTCTTCCAAGAAACTCCTAGATTTGATAAATGAATTCGGTAAAGTCTCAGGTTATAAAATCAATATACACAAATCAGAGGCATTCATATACGCCAAAAACAGTCAAGCCAAAACTCAAATCAAAAAGGCAATAGCTTTTACTATAGCCTCCAAAAAAATTAAATATCTAGGAATAAATTTAACAAAACATACGAAAGACTTATACAAGGAGAATTACAAAACACTAAAAAAAGAAATTGTGGAAGATGTAAAAAGATGGAAAAATCTACCTTGTTCATGGATTGGTAGAATCAATATTGTTAAAATGTCTGTATTACCTAAAGCGATCTACAGAATAAATGCAATCCCCATCAAAGTACCATTTTCATTCTTTACAGACCTAGAAAAAATAATTCTTCACTTTGTATGGAACCAGAAAAGACCCCATATAGCCAAAGCAATCTTAAGCAAAAAGAACAAACTGGGAGGCATCAATCTTCCAGTCTTCAAGTTGTTTTATAAAGCAATAATAATCAAATCAGTTTGGTAATGGCACAAGAACAGAAGCATTGATCTTTGGAACAGGACTGAGAATCCAGAGATGAAACCATCTGCATATGGTAACCTAATCTTTGATAAACCAGGCAAAAATATACACTGGGGAAAAGAATCTTTTTTCAATAAATGGTGCTGGGAAAACTGGATAGCTACATGCAGAAAAATGAAACTGGATCCCTACCTCTCACCTCTCACAAAAATACACTGAAGATGGTTAACAGACCTAAATCTAAGGCAGGAAAGCTTAAGAATCCTAGAAGAGGATGTTGGGAAGACCCTTTCAGACATCGGTCTAGGCAAAGAATCCTTGAAGAAGACCTCCAAAGCAATCAATGCAGCTACAAAAATAAACAAATGGGATCTGATCAAATTAAAAAGCTTCTGCACAGCCAAAGAAACTATCACTAGAGCAAATAGACAGCCTACAGAATGGGAGAAAATATTTGCTCTCTACACCTCCGACAAAGGTCTAATAACAAGA
>CAUYRT010034823.1:0-15408 GCA_963574885.1 Lepilemur ruficaudatus
ATATAGAAAAAATTAGCCGGGCATGGTGGCGCATGCCTGTAGTCCCAGCTGCTCGGGAGGCTGAGGCAGAAGGATTGCTTGAGCCCAGGAGTTTGAGGTTACTGTGAGCTAGGCTGACGCCACAGCACTCACTCTAGCCCGGGCAGCAGAGTGAGACTCTGTCTCAAAATAAAATAAAATAAAATAAAATAATACAGTCTTGTATGAACAGTGAATAACACTATAGAAAAATAGATAAAGGAATAAATAATTGGTCAAGATGTATTGTGTATTGGTTACTTAATTTTAACAGCATTATGTGGCATGTGAAACTACTGTTTTATATATTTATCAATATATTTTCTGTTTATTGACACCTACTCGGCACTAAGTCCTGCATTTATATTTCCAGCTCATTTTCTCCTTCCTACCCTTCCTTCTGTTTTTGCTGTGGTGGTGGTGGCGGTAGCAGTGGATGTTTTTCAAGCTAGCACTGCTTTAGCTGGTCTACCTCAGCAGTCTCATAACCTCCAAGCCATCCTTCACAATGTCTACAAACAGCCTGGTTTTAAAACACAAATTAAACTGGGCCAATTTTACGATGAAATCTCTTTAATGAATCTGTTTTCTACAGTATTAAGCCCACGTTTCTTTGTCTCCTACATGAAGTTTCTGCAGTCTGGCCTCTATCATTTTTTCTGGTCTCATCTCCAGCCTTTGTTCCATCTATGTGGGAAAATGGGATTCATATACTGCTTACCAAGTTAAACCTTGGAATTTCTGGAGTATTTTTTCCTCATTTTTATCTGGTTAGTTTACTTTTTAAACTCAGGGTATATAACTTGAGAATGTCTACCATGCTGATCATTTAGCTGTTTGAATGAAATGCTGTTGTTGCTTTAAATAAAGGAGCCATATATTTACTAGTATTTCATATTTTTAATGTATAAGTACAAATCCTAATCTAACACAATCCTTTCATTGTGGTTAAAAGTTATACTCTGGGCCAGGCACAGTGTCTCGTTCCTGTAATCCTAGCACTTTGGCAGGCCAAGGCAGGAGGGTCACTTGAGACCAGGATTTCAAGACCAGCCTGAGCAACATAGCAAGACCTCATCTCTACAAAAATAATTTTTTAAAAATTAGCTGGGTGTGGTGGTGCATGCCTGTAGTCCCACTACCCGGGAGGCTGAGGTGGGAGAATTGTTTGAGCCCAGGAGTTTGGGGCTGTAGTGAGCTATGATTGTCCCACTGTACCCCAGTTGTCTAGCTAACACATCATGATAAGCAATTACACACTAAATGTAACATCAAAAGTATTAGCTCAGCCTTTTAGGGTCTCTATGGGCTTCGGCTGAGTCTTCAAACCTCTCAGGAATATCATGATGTTGGTTTTTTTGTTTTTTGTTTTTTTTTGTAATTTAGTCAACAGTGATGTAAAAACAGGAAAAACAAACTAGAAGGTGAGTTATAGAATGCACTATAGAAAGCACTTTTGGAAGTGCTTATCTTATAAAGAGACAGTTCAAGGAGGATATGACTTTTTTTTCCTCTTATAACCTATCATAAGAAGCAGCACAGCCTCAGGCCCTTTCAGAGAGAATTATCAAAATGCCATCTGCACAGAAGCAAAAGAAAGGAGGAAAAGAGTTCTCATAACATTTAAAGTTTTATCAGTAAAGTTTGTTTAATTTTATTTCACTAATGCCAGATGTTCCCATATAAAAATTCAATGTATATTTTAAGAGGAATAATATCTTTATTCCACTAGGCTTTTCTTATTTCTTTACTTCCTTTGAATTCCCTGAGTTCAAATATTTTAAATTATATTGCTAACAGACTTGTAAAATAAATTAGACTCAGAAATGCACATCTAATAAACATTGTGTTTGTTTGTTTTAATATCATTAAAAATTGAGCTGCATTTTACAGTATCATAAAAGAAAATATTAAAAAATTGCTATTTTAAATGAAAATGGTTTTTACTTAATAGGCATATTTAGCTGCTACTTAACACTGAAAAAAATAAAGAATATAGCTTACATTAATAGATTTTTGTTTTTGAAAATCATACACTTTTGCTTACTTTCTGCCACCTGGGCATTACATAGTATCTTTTTCAACTTTGTCAATTAGTGTTACAAAGTATATTAAGCTACAGTGATAAACCAGGAGAAGACAGTCCCCTAAAGGAGAAATAAAAATGTGTGTGTGTGTGTGTAATGTTAATTTGCAAACTCATAACATTTCATGATTATATTTGTTTGGTATATGAAATTATCTACACCTTCGATATAAACTGATGTAATTATTTATAATTTTCTCAGCTGATAAGCCACCTCTGTTCAATGATTTGAGGATTAAATTGCATTGCAGTCAAGTCTTGCAGTGAAACAAGTAAGCATAGCCAGCTTACAAGTTTGACCTCTGCAATTACTGTTCATTTTCTAAGCTTTCCTGGGTATAAATGCATGTTAAATTGCCTTTTAGTGCCGGGAATGATTCTCCCTTAGCCAAATTACTCTCTTTTGGTTCATCAGTTAGATGTGTATTGTATATAATTTAGTAGCACAGAAGTTACTCTTTCCAACTTAAAAGTGTCCATCCTGGACATTGTATGTGGCCAGCTTCAATATCTTACATTATTATAAAAAATGTGTTTATGCTACTAAAGTGGGATTTTATGCTTATCCCTTTTTATAAATTATTCAGGTCATCAAATATAATTTCCAACTTGCTTAACCCAATTTATGTCAGCATTTGCGGAATGTCACTTGGGTCAATACTAGCTCAGAAGAAAAAAATTAAAAATCAATGAACATCAGGGTGAACATTTTAATTTTCACTTTTTAACCTAAACCTTTTCCTGTATTTGGAGGATTGAATGTTAAAGACTCATCTTAAAATATTTAGTTTTTTAGAAGTATCACTAATCTATACAACTATTTGCAACAACTACAGGGAACCAGTTGCACTACTTCGTGTGTCATCAGAAGATTTGATCTCGACTTTCCTGTGGCTTAGAGATTAAATACAGCCCCAATGCATGAGCTGCACATCATTTTCTAAGCAAGGTTTTCTGGGGGATAATGCTGAGTTTACAGATTCCTACTGTGGCGGAAGGTAGTGTCTATTTAATCTTATACTCCAGATGGCCTTTTGTGACCAAATGACTGCAAATTTTAAAAAATCAAGAAATTTTTAAATGGAAAGAACTGGCCTCAACAAGGAAAATTGGGGGTAGAAAGTTATTGAATTTTTCTGTGAGAGAGGTGAAATAATCCACTACTATTACGAATGTTAGCAGATTTTAGAGCTTTTTGGATAAAGAGTAGTATATACAAATTTTGATTAAACAGAAGTAAGGAAAATCTTTAATTTCTTTACAGGAAGAATTCTCTAAAGAAAGGCTTATTTCTGGTGACTTATGAATGGGGACCTTGTTTAACCCTACTCTGAAAGAAATACATTATGGTAAATCGATTTGACATAGGAAAAAAATTCACACTATATTAATATTTCAAGTAAACAGCTAAATTATTTTTTGCAAAATAGCAGTTACTCTTCCCAGATAGAAATGAGGAGGCTGATTGAGAAGGAAAAAAATAAACAGAGATTGCTGGTACTTTTGCTCTCTCTGTACCTTCTCTACCAGAGCACTGGGAAAGATTTCTTGGAAGAGAATGGTCTTCTTCAGGAGCTGTCACCACAAACAAAGCTGGGGATAATATGTACCTCTTGATTTACTGTTAACATGTCTGAAATGGATATCCATGCTTAGCTGATCTGCAGGGTAGAAAAGAGCATGGCTGGATCTTGGAGTTAAGGTTTTTTAAAGGACAATGGATGGATATATTTTGCAACCTCTGTCTCTCTCTCTCTACACACACACACACACACACACACACACACACACACACACACTCTCCCCTAAGTAGATATACATTCGTATACCTTTAAAATATAATCATGATTCATTTGGATACAAATCTATACTTTTTCAAATGAACATTAAATCTCCAAATATGCTGGAAGTTTTGAAAATAGAACAGCTATAGAAAAGTTTGTCAATGCCCTCCATAACAATTGCACGTATTTGTCTAAATTTTTGTTCTTTGCTTAAAACACTCCAGTGACTCTCCATTTCTCTCAGACTAAAAGCCAAAGTCTACAAAGCTCTATCTCATCTGCACCCATGGACCTCTCTGCTGTCAGATCCCAATGAGCTATAGGTCTGGCGTCTTTGAGCAGGCTTTATGCATTTTTGGTTCCTTGCAACTACCCATCCTTCCTATAGGTATCCACGTAGGATATCCTCTCCTGTCTTTCAGGACATTGTTCAACATCAAATTCTCACAGAAGTTTTAGTTCAACAAATTGAAAATTGCAACAATTCCATATATACTTCCAATTCCCCTTACTCTGATTATTTTTTTCTACAGCATTTGAGTTCTGATACATGTACTACTTAATTAATTAATCATGCCTATTATTTGTTACCTGTCTCCCTCTACTAGTATATGAGCTCCATGAGGGCATGAATCTTTGTTTTTCTCATGAATGTAGCCCTAGGACCTTAAATTCTGTCTGGCACATTGTAGACACCCAGTAAGTGTTGAATGACCTTTCATTTGTACCCAAAACACTTGGTTCTTAGATAAAATATGCTTAATCTGAAAAGAAATGCTTCTCTCAATTTACAAAACTGTACATAAAATTTGCTCAGTTGACTGAAGGAATATGTATCACAGAGGAATTCAGGTATCTATAATGGGGCTCTTACATATTCCTTAAGATGTCTAATGAATTTAGAAAAAGTGATGCAATATGATTCTATAAATACAAATTATTGTTTTCTCAGCAGAATAAACTTGTCTTCTGGAAAGGTAACAAAGACATTTCAATTATCACAAAAATCTGTTATGACAATTAATATATGACAAATTTAATGTCGTCTTTGTTCAAGATAAAATTAAATAAAGGAAATTTATTCCCAATGTAAAAATTGATGTAGTTAATTAAGAGAAAATGTCAATAGAACTTAACATTGTCTCAGGATAATGGTTCCTGCTGCTAGATATATGTCAAGAGAAAGATAAATAAGATGGAGTGATTTATTAAGCAGTGCCACACACCAGGCAACACATTTCTAGAGGATTATAGCACTCCTTGGGCGGTGATGTAAAGCAGAGGACTAAGGACTAAGTGGCCTTAACCCTTTGAATAGTACAACAATAGAACAGAAATGTGGTGCCTATAGGCAGTTCCTGCTGATATAGCAAAACTACTTTTATATTTAGAAAGAAAGAAGAGACCATAATGATAGCAAAAAGACTTTAAGTTAGAATAGAATGCCATCAACAATTATTCATGTCTTTGCAGATAACCATGTGGAGAAACATTTTTTCAAAATTTAAAAATCAACAAAATTAGGAATACTTTATTTAAAATACAGATTTCTCAAAAAAAAAAAAAAACCCAAAAACAAAAACACCCTTTCAGACAACAAACGTCTATTAACTTAGGAACTTGGTTATTGTTCTCCACGAATTTTTGGAAAAACATCTAAAAGTTTTTATTCCTTTCCAATAATTTTAATAGTATAATTCAATTTATTTTGGAGTTGTTAATATAAATGAAATAATGTCGAAGGGGGTTTAATCCAGAATCAACTTTCTGAATACTGGCATGGAATGTTCTTGGCTTCTTTCTGAACTCAGAATACTATTACGTACTTTGATTTTCTCAGATTAGAGTCACAAATTTCACTGGTTACTGAAAAATTGTTTTCATAGCTAGAGTGGTATGCTCAATTGTGCAGCAATATAAAATAACGGGAACAGACACTTAACTATATTATTTATAACTCCCTTATGCATTATATTGTATTTCATAGGTATTTATGTTATATTTAAGTTAATAAACCAGAGATCAGCAATTCTCTTAAAGGAATTCTTTCAATGAAATGAAATTTTAGCATAGTATTTAATGTATATATTTACATATAATTGATAAGATTTCTTTTAGTTTTATTAATATGTTAAACAACTGAATAGTTAACATATTTAAAAATGATATGACTTTTTAAATATAGATACTGTGAGTATACTAAAATAAAAAATGAAATATTATCATCATTTTAACTGGAAAAGGCCCATATGGTTCTAGACGGCCATTAGTTGCAGTTTGTGAACATTGCTTAGTTCAGAAAAATTAGCCTTTATATGATGTTTATGCTTAATTTTGTGTTATTTTAATCACAAATCTCAAGATACAATTCTAAAAACAAAACACATATATACACCGTTTTTTATAGGATATTAACTCCCAAAAGACTAAGTCTTTTTGAGCCCCAAAGGACTTAACATATAAATTGGAAGCATCTTGAATCAAAACTTGTAATTCCACTCAATTTGGATTCATTAATTTGTTGGGTTCCTGACCATGTTATACTATAGCCTATTACAAATATATGTGGTAATTATGTGCCTACATAGGGGAAAATGTTTTTGTAGTTTTTCATGTCTAGTGGAATGACATGAAGTTATTATGAGTTTGTTAGCATATAGTTTTTACAATAAACATTTTCATTAGCTAAACCTGTTTTCCTAATGCCTTTTCTTATGCTTGACTATAATGTTTCTTTAAAATCATGCTCATTTTCTGTGAGGTAATGATGAATATATAAAGCATTAAACAATGTGGCTGATTCCATCTCTTGCCTTGGTTTGCAAAAATAGTGAGGAAAAAATTATAATGTTGAGTACCTATTTTGTGTCATGAATGAAATTCTAATTTTTTATATCCATGAACTCTTTTAATTTTTTTCAAATACCTGAAGAAGTAGGTAATTATTATCTGGGGAACTGAGGCACCTAGAAATTAAGAAACTTGTCCAATGTCACAGAGGTAGTAAGTGGTAAAAACAGAATTTAAAACTGAGTTGTCTCGAGGCAACACAAAGATATGAAATGACTGGTTTAATTAGATATTTGTATTATAGAATCATACAATTTTATAGCTAAAAGAAAAATTTTAAAATAATCTGACACTCTTTAATTGACCAGGAAGCAAAGATCAGCTGAGTTAATTGACCAATTCATTTCTTCCTTTGTTACTAGGTAAAACACTGGCTCATATTCTGTGCTCTTCTGATAGATCACAACTTGGTATGCATTTGACTCAATTGCAAGTATGCTAAATAGCAGCACATATATAAATTCTATGCCCATCATGTCTTGTGCTTTCCTCTGCATGACAGTTACAGTCATGTTTACTAGTTTGTGTCACTTATATTGATATATTCTAAGTTCCACGAAGACCATGCTGTCTTATTTGGCTTTGTGATTAGTTAAATAATTCTTGTTTAATACCCAAGCAGGTGTTTCCTAGAGAACAGTGAACTTAAAATAATAAAGGTAGAAGAAATATGTTTAGGACATGCTAAAGTAGAGCTTAAACAATGGATATAAACGTTAACTGCTAGAAAACAACTGAAACAGATAAAACAAACTGTATAGCTGTCTCAAATGCATTGTTAATTTAAGGTCTCAGAGGCAGAGTTGTAAATATAAAGAGACTCTATAAATTTTGGCTGTAGTCACAAATCAAAGAACAATTTATGTGTCTACAGTGCATTGGTGGGTCATGCAATGGTCTTTTGTTAAATTTGTGTCAAAATTTAACAAAAAAAGAAAAAAAATGCCCTAAAAATAAATGTAGTTTACAAATAAGGAAAACTGATATATATATATAAAATGAGATACATAATGTGAATTTATACTTTATATTACATATCAAAATTTTTCTGCCTTATAATTATGAAAAAGTCAAGAAAAGGTTGTATTACATTCAAGGGTATTTAACAAAATGTCATAAGGACTTTTATCACCCATCATATTTGTAAGTTGGAGATGGGAATCCTAAATACAGATTATGTGTATTATAGTTGGCTTAGAAGGATGCATTTTAGAGCAAGGTTAAATGCTTAGAGTCCTAATTTGAAAACATGTTGATTCTGTTTTTGAAGGCTGTGATCAGTTTCCCACACTTTTAGAAATATAGCCATCATTATTCAACCTCTAATTACATATTCATAGATGAAAGGGAAAAATGGATTCAGGTTTGGGCATGTCAAACAGAAATTGAATTTTAAAATTTACATTCTAAACAAGTTATATAATGTTCTCTACATCACCTGCAGTCCCTTGAGCCCAATACTTTAACTTACATCAATTCTAAGTCACCTTTAGAATAAATTTATCTTGACGATATCTGTTATTATTACTTAAGATGAGAATTGTGATATGGTACTGTAAAAACAAACTGTTAATACTAGTCAGATGAAAGACAATACTATTTTAAAGGACCTGTTACATCTGCTTTCTCTATTGTTTAAATTTAGATTTTTAAAAATATGTTTTCTCAAAATCGTCCTTCAATTTTTTAATGTCTCTAAGGAAACTACTCCTTAGTTTTGTTAAATACTAAAATAGCACTTTTAATGATGGAATGTTCTCATAGGGAACTCGAAGGAGTCAAGAAAATGTTGTTTATGCAAGTTTGATACTAGTTCTTGTTTTATAAGCAGAAATCTGATTTGTGCCTCATGGTCCTTGATTACTTTTAACTCTTCAAAAGCCCAGTTGAGCATGAGAAAGGATTTTCTGACTCAAATCATGAAGAGTTGGTATTAACTTAAATATTTTTCAGGGGCATACTGCATGCATATAGTTCATAGAATAATTGCTTAGGAGTTTATTACAGTTCACTGGGAATGTAAATCAATGTATTCACGTTGTAACATCATAGCATTGTTTCTAGTCATACAATTATTCACTCCCCATCATTGGAAGAATTTGAACAGTCTTTTTCAGTATAAAAGTTTAAATTTTTTTTTCTTTCGTGGTAAAGAATTCTGGTGATAAAAAAGAAAATGGGCATCTAGTCAATTTTAAATTGGCAAGGGGAAGTTTTCAAGTGGATGTGATACTACTCAGAATGCTTGGAGCTCCCTTTGTTAAGGACTGCCAATCATAATTAAGAACAACAGAGATGTTGTTTGAACCTAAATAAAAATTACAGAGAGCCCTTTTGAGTTAATACCTGTAACAACAGAATGTATAAAAGAACTTGTTTTTATGCCCCGGTTAACCTGTCACTGGGAATTACTCTCATTTTTCCTGTGTTCATTAGGGTCAGTAAACAACAGAGCTAGCCAACATCATTTTTGTTGTATTCAAATTGAATGTGAAATATTAGCTAACATTATAAAGCAAAAGCTCTAGCTACTGCATTCCAAGGCTTGAATCCTTTGGGATTTTGTGAATAGGACGTTGGTAAATTTTAGATTTTTTAATATCTACACTATTAAAATGAATGTCTTTTTGAGTTATTCTCTTATGCAAAGTTTTAAAGAGATGCTGTCTCAACAACAATTTCTTCTGTTGCCAAATTCAATAGAGAAGAATGTCTGACTCTTCTTTTTGTGGAAACCAGAAAGCTGTGATTCTCTTTATAACAGTGTAATCCATCTGGCAGTAGGAAGAACCCTTCCTTTTCTTCCAAACATTGTCCTGGGATCTCAAAATCAGTGGGTTGCCTCTTATGTTAACTCTAGTGCAGCAGCATCAAGTTATTTTCAGTATTTCTAATACTCCTAAAGGCTTTCTTTCTATTCATCACTGGCATCTGTGGAGCTATTTGATCTTTAAGAAATGTACCAAAGGAATTTTCCTTCTGTACTCTTTTCAATAATTCTGTCTGCTCCTCTCATCAGAAGTGGTTTATTTTGGTCACAATTTGGCAAGGACTCTGTCTTCCTTATTTATTACCATATTCAAAACATCTAGGATAGGTGAGGCACATGGTATACTCAAGAAATATTTATTAAGCCAATTAACATAGTTATTCCTTGCTTTCCTTTTGTGCCTCCTGTTCTTGGGACATTGTTGGTGCTTAATAAATGCTTGCTGCTAAATAAACATATATGTGGTTGCTTCAAATATTTTACATGACTATAAAATTTATATTTCCTAAAATAAAACAAAAACATCTCTGAAGCTTCCTTTTGCATACAAACAGCAAACATATTACACACAATCTCATTTGTGAACAGAGGCCCTCCACAGCCCAGATGATATTGAGTCATTGCCAATAAACTAAACATGAGATCTTCAAAAATCAAACTCCAGTTTAAGTATGTAAATTGCAAGGAGATGCATGTAGGCATGAAGAAATAGAAGATATAAAATAACAACAAAACTTGTATAAAATTGGTCTCTCATTCCTGCATTTAACAACCTAATTCACAAGCTCTAATGTTCCAGCCAAACAGATGTACTGAGTTTATCTCTATAACGGACCATACTGCTTTTGCACAGTTGGATTCCCTGAGCTATTTTTCCAGAATGCTTTGAAGTTACAGATTTTTTAAAAAATCAAGATTAGTAAACAACTCCCATATATTTAACATTTTTCTGCTTTTAGCTGTCCCTGAAATCTTTTTCAGAAATCTATCTGATAACACATGAAATGCCTCTTTATCCCTTTTCAATCTGGTTTAGTGGTTCAATAATTCTGAAACAACAGCTGTACTTCCCCTTAAAAGACTATATTTTTATTGGAAATTATCACTAATTCCAACTCCATTTCCTATACATG
This sequence comes from Lepilemur ruficaudatus, assembly GCA_963574885.1. Lineage (NCBI taxonomy): Eukaryota > Metazoa > Chordata > Mammalia > Primates > Lepilemuridae > Lepilemur > Lepilemur ruficaudatus. The sequence continues at coordinate 10,642 of CAUYRT010034823.1, forward strand.
GACACTGTCATTGATTGATTTTCTTTTTCACAGGGTTTGTGAGACTTTTCTTAATTTGTTTTTAATCAGAGCATAAAGATGCTGTCAGTTTCTTTTAATGAATTCACCCTTTCATTGTGAACAAGTGGAAGAATAGCAGCTTTTCAAAGATGAAGCAGTTAATCATACACAATTTAGCATTATCTATCATTATGAATTTGTATAAATGCACAATCAACCTGCACACTGTGAAATTCATTTATGGGAACAGTTGGGATAGAAAGGTGTTTAACATATTTATAACTTTTCATATCTGTTACATGTTTGTAGAACTAGAAAAGCATGCAAGCCATATTAATAATTTTATTTAACTTTTTTTCTTGAGTGTGCTCTAAATCTTACTGAAATTTGGTCACTTGGAGGAATAATACAGAAAGCCAATCCATAAACATGTCAACATCCTCCAAAATCAAGCTCAATCAATAGGAGACTTTATAAATTTCTCCTGTTAGCTTCTTACAAAATACACTCACTACGGACATAACAAATGACTTCCTCTTTGGTTTAGTGGGTTTCAGGTCATTGGGGGACAATTTTGGTGATGTTTTTATTTTGGGTGGTAACCTAATCAACACAATATTGCACTTAATTTCATATTTGATTTAGTTAAGTATTTATAATTAATTTATTCATCTATTTGATCAGTATGCATTTTTTAAACATCTAATATGCACAAGATGCCGAACTATAGGTAAAGACATCATAAAGATGAAAAAAAGAAAGGCAATTACACTATGGTTGATAAGTACTATGATAAATATGTCCTGAGGAATATAAAAGATGGTTCCCAATCCCAGCAAAGACTTCTTGAATGAAGTGAGATAAAAGCATGAATTAGTGGATGAATAGGAACTTGCCATATGAAGGCAGACAGAGAGTCGGAGTAGAGATTAACCAAGTTGGTAATAAAGGCATTTTAGGAATTGGAAAGAGAAGAAGCAAAGGTGGAGAGGAAATAAAGTTTTGTCTTGTGTTGAGGGACAAAAAGTAGTTTGGGTAAGTGGACAATCAAATGTGAGGCATGAGTAGTAAGAGCTGAGAACCAAGAGCATTGAACAGGAACCAAATGGTGGGATATTGTTCATCCTCTGAGTAACTCAGACTTTTAAACTGTGGGAACTAGAGAGCCAAGGAAATATTTCAAGAATGTTGATAATGTGGTTGACTTTCCATGACATCGGTAACTTGGGTGTATATGCATGTATGTGGATCGTCTATTTGCAGGGAACAAAAGTGGAAGAAAAATGACTTGCTATGAGTTATTATCAGTCTCCAGTGAGAGCTCCTCTACCCATTCCTTTCCTTAGGGCCCTGTCCTAGGCCTTGTTTGGTCCTGTGGTCCTCAATTATGAGTACACAGTTGAGAACAACTGCTGGGGGTGACCTCATTCACTCCCATGGCTTCAAAAGTTCCTAAATGCCAATATCTCTTAAATACATATTTAGTCCAGATGTTTCTTCTGTGCTTCTGACAAATGTATCAAACTACTAAGCAAACATTAGAAATACTCTCTTGGATGTTTCACAGATACTTCAAACTCAACATACACCAGAATGAATGTATCATTTTTCCCATCATATCTTCTGTTTCTGTTTTCTTACTTCACTACATGAGATCAACATCCAATAAACATAATTTCCTAATTCAGAAATCTAGGATAAAACATTGTCTCTTTTTTCTCCTTGGGTACTATAGATCTCCACACCATGATATAGTTAATCAAATTCTATTGTTTACATTTCATCAATACCCTTCTCTTGACTCCCAATGTCACCTTATTTTTGTGCCAGCCACATCAATTGTTTTCCTCCCTTATTACGGTAGTCTCGCTTTTCACACTGCCTTTTCTCAATCTGTCCTCCACACTATAACCAGAATATTTCTATAGTAAAAATTTGAACATATCTGTTCCTGTTTAATACCTTTAAATAGCTGATCATTTCCCCAAAGATCAGTTCAAACTCTTGATAATAACAAATATATCTTCACCTCATCTTTACCAGATGACTATTAGACTATATAGACTATTCTAATTTCCTCTATATAGACTTTTCTAATTTCTCTCTCATTTCTTGGTCTGAAATTCTATCCTAGCCATTTAAGTCTTGTTTTCTCCATTCCTCTTCTTCGACAAGCTCTTTACACAGTTAATTCTGTCTCTGTTTGTGTAGTACTAATTAAAAAATACTTCTTTGCCACAGTAGGACATATTGAGCTTTCCTACCTCTTTGATATGCTAACAGTCTATGCTTATCTCTATTACAGAACTTTAATACTATCCCTATTAAACAAGGTAATTCTTTGTTTACATGTTTTTGTCTCATTAGACTTGTGGCTCAATGGTGGCAAAGACTTGCTCACCGTTGTATATTCAGTGCTTAACAAAGTTCTAAAATAAATAGTGTAGATTAAACACATACTGAATTAATGATTAATGAATGAACTAAAAGTGTCTGTGACAAATGTACAATAACAGTTAATCTTAGTCAAAATCCTTGATATGGAAAGAGAGGGAAAAGCATGAAAGGTTTCAGGGACAGATTAGAAGGAGGCAGTGAGATAAAGAATCTAGACAAACCTTTCATTAGTTAAATTAGAATAGAAAAAATGAAGTTTAATGGAAGGTCCAGCAGCAAGGGGGAATAAAAAGATGTTATTGAGATTGTAAATATTAAGACAAAACTATCACATCTCCATTGTGACACATATCTTTCCTGTTCAATACATGTGCTGAGCTTGCAAAAGACTATTAATTCCCTTACTATTTCATTCTCTAGGATGGAAGTAGTCTCAAATAAGGAGTGTAATAAATATTATTCTTTTTTGAAACAGTGAGAGCCAAAGAATTAATCACACAAGTTCAAAAAGTAGGGCAGACTGGATATTGAATAACAAAGCAAAGCCATTCTTTAGATTATAATGAAATTATAAGTTAAATCATTGATAAAGATTATACTAAAATCAAAGATAAAACATAAAATCTCTCATCAGAGTTTTAAATTAACCAATGTCTTTTCAATGTCAGTGAATATTTTTAATACATGAAATAATGTCCCTCTGAACAAAGAACAAATCCTAACATCTCTTATATCTGTAAATAATTAAATAGTACCTTCTCTGGTAATAAGTAGTTTCATCCCAGCAGTGCTATTTCTCAGAAAGTCAAGGTTTGGGGAGGAAAATCTCATCTTGAGGTTTCTTGTGAATTTTACCTTTGACGTTCACTTTGGACTTTGTTGCAGAAATTGGACTTACATCAAAAGACAATGAACCATTATTGCTGGAAACCTGTTGTGTTTGAGATCCACTAGGAGAGAACAGGAATTGTTCCTTTTGGAGCACTGCTGTGAGGACTCTTGGAACACTTACTGATGTCAGATATAGAACTTTCTTAAGTGAATGCATGACATTTGAAACATCACATTTCTTTTTTCTTTAATGCTAGAATGCACTTTTAATTCTTACCTTGCTGTACAAAAGATCCATACACAAACCACATGGAGTTGTAGAGAGTAGTAGACGTCATTGATCCCATTTGCAGTCGTGGGGGGTTAAGCCAGTTCAAGAGGTAGACCAGTAGACCCACCAGAAGGACTGTACCAGCAATGCAAGCCCAGAGAGAGAGATCAAATGGTGCAAGACAGGCAAACATATCCACTGTCTTTTCAGCCCTTCGAAGCAGTACCCCCACTGAGTAGTCCATGTAACGTGTTGTAAAGTCCACCACATTCTCACGATCTGGAGTGATGGTTAAAGCAGAAATCCCTATGTCGGCTCTCTGAAAAATTGAAAGAGAAAGGAGTACATTAACAGTGTGAAAAACAATTTCATTTGTGGTACTTCAGCTTGCCTTGAGGGAAAAAAATAGATGCCTCAGGCAGTATCTTCAGTCTTTTTATGTAAACTGAAAAACACTGCAAAGACTCCTTGCAGAAGAGCTGTGTGTGAACTTTGCATTTCTTACTGCAAATCTTGCCCCAACAGAGTCAGACGAATTGCCTTGTTCATATTATCTGTGCATGTAAAATCAGTTAAGAATATTTCAGACACAGATAATACAGGAAGAAAATTATCTTTTTTCCTTGAGCCATTTTATCAAAGCCATCATTAGCACAGTAGTAAAGGAAAATTTTATACTAAAGAATTCTTTCTGGGAAAATGTTCCAAAGATATTTAGTAAGTTCTTAACATGTAAATTATTAGGTTGGTTATTTAAAAACTTCAATGTGGCATTTTGCCCTTGGTTTAAATTTCTCTGCATCAGGCCGGGCGCGGTGGCTCACGCCTGTAATCCTAGCACTCTGGGAGGCTGAGGCGGGCGGATCGCTCAAGGTCAGGAGTTCGAAACCAGCCTGAGCAAGAGTGAGACCCCGTCTCTACCATAAATAGAAAGAAAGAAATTAATTGGCCAACTGAAGATATATATAGAAAAAATTAGCTGGGCATGGTGGCACGTGCCTATAGTCCCAGCTACTCGGGAGGCTGAGGCAGAAGGATTGCTTGAGCCCAGGAGTTTGAGGTTGCTGTGAGCTAAGCTGACGCCACGGCACTCACTCTAGCCCGGGCAACAGAGTAAGACTCTGTCTCAAAAAAAAAAGAAAAGTTAGAGCACAGAAACAGCATTTACGGCAGATTGCTTATATGATTTTCTGCCTATCTTCTCTCCCTGATATTAAGAGTTCTACTCCTAGACCAAGCGAGATCATCAGAGAAATATATACCCAAAT
>CAUYRT010034826.1:0-40721 GCA_963574885.1 Lepilemur ruficaudatus
GCCAATCCATGAGCATGATATCAACAAAGTTCTACTCAGCAGCATGAACAGATATCCACTCCACTTATTAATTATCTCAATAAACATGAATGGCTTGAACTGCCTGCTGAAGAGACATAGGTGGCTGAATGTATAAAAAAAACACAAGTCAAGTATCTGCTGTTTCCAGGAAACACATCTAACCCACAAGGACTCATTCAGACTCAAGGCGAAGGGATGGAAAACAATATTCCACGCAAATGGAAACCCAAAAAAGCTAGTGTGGCAGTTCTCAAGTCAGATAACATAGTCTTCAAATCAACAAAAGTAATGAAGGAGAAAAATGGTCATTATGTAAAGGCAAAGAGAACAATTCGACAAGAAGACATAACGATTCTAAATATTTACACACCTAATGCAGGTGCACCCAGATTCATAGAGCAAATCCTGCTTGATGTAAACAAAATGATAAGTAGCAGCACCGTAATAGCTGGGAACTTCAATGCCAATCTGACAGAACTGGACAGATCCTCCATACAGAAAATCAACACAGAAACAATGGACTTAAACAGAACTCTAGAACAAATGAGGCTAACAGACATTTACAGAGCATTCTACTCTAAAACCACTGAATATGTGTTCTTCTCATCAGCTCATGGGACATTCTCTAAGACTGATCACAAAACATAACTCAACAAATTTAAAAAAATAGAAATTATACCATGCGTCTTCTCAGACCACAGTGAAATAAAATTAGAAATCAACTCTAAACGAAACACTCATCTCTATACAAAGTCACGGGAACTAAACAACATACTGCTGAATGATAGTTAGGTCAAGGAGGAAATTAAGATGGAAATCAAAAGATTCTTTGAACTAAATGATAGAGGGGGCACAAGTTACCAAAATCTGTGAGATTTTCTTATTGTACTTAATTCTAACATATTTGGGAAATACTTATTAGGGCTTTTCTAATTACTTTTGAATAAATTATTTCAAATGTAAGTTTTCTAGGGCTTTTGGAATAATTTTATGAGTCATTTGACACCTTAAACAATTGGTTGCTGGGTCTTGAATTTCTCCTTACAAACGGCAAAACATGAAAACCTTTCATAGTTAGAACATTATGACCACTACCTTTGATAGAGTCATCATAGATATTAACAGTGAGTAGGAACATGTATTTTAACAATTTTTAATTATTTTGTTCAGAAGTCAACAAGCAGTTCTTGTGTACTTACCCTTTGTATGCACTGTGATAAAGGTTCACAGAGGTACACCCTGAATAACACACACATTCTCCTTTCAAGGGAAAAAAAGGATGCTGTTTTGCAGATCAGATAGGCATAAGGTATCTACTATGATCCAAAACTGAATGCTGCAAGTGTTATAACAGAAACAGAGACCCAATGCACATGGGAACACAGGAGGAAAAATAATAATATGTCAACTCAGTTGCCTGGAGAAGTTTTTTTCCAGGGCCTATAGGATTTTGGTGTATAAAAAATAGGAAAGAAGATTGGCTAAGGAGGGAAGAATTCAAAGGAGACACTTGGTGCTCAGAAACTAGCAGGGAAATTGATGGGAATGTGAAAACATTGTCTTCTTTAGAGATATTAAAATGATTTTTAATGCCTAGAAGGTAGACTTATGACATTGATTAATAAAAATAAACTCAAGTTAGGTTAGAATTAGACTAGATGGGGCCTTAAATGTCACACAGAGGAGTTTAATGTGGTCAATCAGTAATTGTTTTGGGCTTTTGAGAAAGGAAGTGAATGACCAGATCTGGGATTAGGAGATAATTTTGGAAGTTCTGTGAAAGAGGGAATTAAAGGGAAAGATTGGTGAGAGCGAAATCAGCAGGGACCTTATTACAAGAGTTCAGCTGAGTGATGAAGGAGTACTAGAAACCAATAATTGTGCACTTCAACCTTTTTTTGTATTTGCTCATGTTATCTTCTCAGATAGAAAACCCTCCTCCTCCACCCTATTGCTGTCACGAAAACAAAGAACAAACCAAAAATCTCCCCAAAACCTTTTTTTTAATTCTTATAAAAAACCCTAATTTGTGTAACTTAAAAAATAAATCAATAACTCAAACTTATAACTGAAATGCTGGCCCTTAGGGACAAAAAAAGGGGATGGAGTAACACTGAAGTGTAATTTAAATAAAAAATTTGATATAATTTTGTTGAGAAGGGCATTTGGTATTACGGTGCAGAAGAGCTAATTTTAATGTTGCATAATAGTCGTTGCTAGCAGTGATACATATTACTTAGTAACAAAGAGGCTGAAAAAAGAGGTAATAGAAATTTTTTTCTGTTTTATTTCAAAAGAAAATTTTATTTATATTATTTCATTCTTCAGCTTCATTATTATACAATAATATATATTATTGCTATCATGAAACCCTCCTATTGTGCAGTGTTAAAATTAGCACTTTTGTACCGTGATACCAAATGCCCGGCACCCCTTGTCTTCAGCCTCTCCATAAAACTGTATCACAATTTTAATTTAAATTATACTTCGCTCTCCACCTCCCAACTTTTAAAATATCGTTTTATATTGTTCACTTACGAACCAAGTAGTTAAAGATTTGTTCTCTTACTTAAATAACTCTTTGTTCATCCTGGAGCTAATAAATCTTTCTTTTTCTGGGATTGCTACATCCCAAACACTAAAACACCTAGGTGAAACGGTTTCGTTTATGGTCAGTCTCCCAGGTAACATGTCATTATTGGTTCCTTTTGTGTTTCCTGGGCACGTTCATTCCTTGGTCTTCATGCTCTCAATAGTCTCGAGCTTTCGAGACCTGCACGATGGCTTCTGTTTTAGGATTTCCCTTCATCATCCCAGGAATTCATTTCAAACTTCTCCTGTGTTGGAATCATTTTCTCTTTATCTTACATCATCTTCTGATTCATTTACTCCATTATTTTGATAATTTGTTTCTTCCCAAGGAAAGGCGTATTATGAATACATATTTTGTGATCTAACATATCTGAAATTGGCTTTATTTAATTTTTCTCCCTTGCTTGATTTTTTTAATGTAGCATAGAATTCTAATTTTCTTTCAGAAGTCGAAATGTTATATTCCAGCTTCTCTTCTGCTTATCTTTCTAAAAGCTTGTTAGTATTAAATTTCCATAGCCAGTGTCCTCAGCTTTCACAATGATATACTTTTGAATGTGTCTTTTTTCATTTATTATGTTGGTTCTTCAGTGTGCATTCTCATTTATTTAGTCAAAAAATCTTGTTGGATATCGTCAACATGCTAGGTACTGTCCTAGATGTTAGGAAAAACTAGTGATTCAGATTAAGTTCTTAGAAATTTCGTTCAATTATTTCTTGTATTATTTGATGAAGAGTCTTGGCCATGGGAGACAAAGAGGTCCCCAGGGAGAGAGTGTAGAGTGGGAAGAAGAAGAATTTGAAAGCAATGCTAAAGAGAAAGAAAAATCATCTATTAGAGGCTGATAGGAAATATCAGGAAAGTAAGATGAGACTCATTTATTCACTCAGTCACTCAACAAACCTCACTCCCCGGCACCTGTGGCTGCTCTCGCAGGTGAGAGAAGTTCATGGAAGTTCGGCGACTTCCCTCTTCCTCCCACCCTTGGACAGTAGTGGTGCCTGTGCTCGTGATGTGCTCACTGGTCCCAGCTCTATCCCAGCCCGAGGAGCAGTGGCTAGTCTTTATATCAGCTATTCTTATTTTCTTTAAAATCCTTCTACTGCCTACTAGCAAATCCTTCCTTACTCCAATCTTCTGTCATACTTGAACACTCTGATAAATTTTTCTTGTTCAAATTACTCTGTGGTTTCCTGTTCCTTATTGGATCCTAACTGATAAATTGGATAAATAAAAATCAAATTATAAACATATATAAAATTATATCCCCAGGATATATTAATGTTAGTCGTCTCTGGATATATTGTCATTATTTCACTTATCTGCATATTCTAAGTCCTTACAATAAAAATATAGTGTGCTTGTGATAACAGAAAGATTAGCATACTTTTCTTCATCCCCAAATTAATTGTTTTTATCCACTTGTAGGCAGTAAAGAATGACCTGCACTTACTTTCAACTACTCAGTATAATTTAATCCAGGCTCTTTGTACCTGGTTCAAATACTCTGTGATGAACTTAGAGGTAAATAGCCACCAGGAAACCCAGAGATTTGAAACTGCTTCCAGTACAAATTCATGATCCAAAATAATTTATTGAGGTGTTAATGTTCATGGAACATTGTAACAAATTATTTTCAGAAAGTAGACACATAATAGAAATATTAGGGTTTCAGCTATCCCATTACATGGAATAAAAACCCTTCTGGTCCAAAACTTTATTGGTTTCAATGTCTAGTATTTTCTTAGGGAGATTCAGGAGGCTTTTAAGCCATTTGATATCTGAACTTGAATTTCAGTTGGCATGCTATAAAAATGAGAAATTATACTGATCGGAAAAAATCTAATTTGGAAAAGGACCATCATTGAAAAATTTAGTTTCTAGTAATCACACTTGTTTCTGTGTACCAGATCACAGGAATTCTGAAATGAAAAAGCTCTTACTGCAATAGCGTGCCTAAGGAGAGCGAGGTAGTTGCTCTAACTGCTAGCTTAAGGGTTAGGAAACACATACTGAAACTGAAATAGTTCTCTTTAAACTTGTTTCAGACTATGAAGTGTTTTTTGAAAACGGTAATTTTCTTCCTCTCAGAAAATACATTATTTTCACTTTTAACTTGACTCTAACTTGCTATGGTAGCTTCCACATTGGCCAAATCCCGCAGTGCTATAATTTTTAAAGCCCCGACATTTCACGATTGCAAAAACTTAATGGATACCACATTCTATGTATTCCTTTGCAACAAAATTGAAAATTAAGGAGAGGCAAGGATATAAAACGTAACCAAAATGTTTGTACTCTCATATTTTCCTGAAATAAAAAAAAATTGTACATCAATTGATCAATGGTTTAAGAGTTTTAACATTAGTGTGTAACCCTCAACTTTGTTTATTCATATTTATGGCTGAATAAAAATGTTTTTGGGACATTTTAAAAAATTGAAAATTACATTATATGCATTTAATTGTTTCACTGTTTCTTAAAAGTAATTGTATTACAATAATTTTAAAGTACAACACTGGTATGTTGGCAGTTTTGACCTTTGTTGATTTAACCTGAAATTTCTGCCCTGGAAAAAAATTTTAGTAGGTTTTCATCAATGTACTAAATAGCAGCATCATAAACACAGCAAAAGTGTGTTCTAGGAATAAAACATAATGCTTTATTTTAAGAATTAGACATTTAAGAGATAATTAAAAGAAGATGAAACAGGCAAATGAGTAAATCAATTTTGATAGTATATCATTGTGTGATACAACATATGAAATACACAGACTAAATATGGAGAACTAGGTGGATAATTCAATTTTACATTTTGAACTGTCTCAAACACCAGCTTTTCTTAACAATACTAAAACTCAGATTGGAAGCATTGCCAGAGACTATATACTTGATAGAAATAGTTTTTGTTTTTTTACTCCTTGATTTAGAATGAACAATATTTGATTACACAATAAAATGGCTATAATCAATAATAAGTTAGGGAATATATTAAAATGACTAAAAGAATGGAATTGGAATGTTCCTAACACAACGAAATGGTTAGTAATTTTGATAGGCTCTACCTTAGCAGAAAAATTATTCAAAATATTCATTTATGTTTGATAATAATTCCTTATTCTGAAATAGCAACACATTTGTTTTATTTTTTCAAACTTAACTCACTCATCTTGAGTTGTTGGTCTGATTTTCCTAAATTTAGGATAATAATATCTTGTCCAATCTGTTGTCATAATAGAAAAGATCATTTTATATACGATTTTGGTTAGCTTCTAGTTCGCTTTGTCAAATTTAGAACCACATGAATATTGTGGTTTCTAATTTTAGTCAAACCCTTTGAGCTTTAAGTTCCGTTTGGCACTGGCTGAACATGAACTGCTGCTTTGAAAAAAAAAATTTCCTTGGCACTATCAGAATCTAGATGTGTGCACAGCACAGACCTCCTCTTATTTAAAAGAAATACATTTTCTTTTATTTGAAAATTGGGAGCTCCAAGGGAATAAATAATAAAATGTGAAACTTTAAAGAAATGGATCATATTTTAAAACAGCTCTCAAGCAGAATTAGGCCTTTGGGTTTAGGGCCTGGTATTCTTAAAAAAAAAAAATTAGGTCCATTTTAGTTATTTCAAAATGTACTGGCTTTAATTTAGCTCAGTAAGGTAAAGCAAACTCTGTCCATTATGTTGCCATTGATTTGGTGTTACTAAGAAGAAGGACCTTGTTTAACTACTTTTTTTCCCCTTTAATGATAAATTATTCTCCACACTATAAGAGTTAGTCAGGGTACACATCCCTCAAAGTCAGATGGGTTTATTTTTCTTTTTTACATGCTTCTGCTACAAATTTAATGGATCATGATAATGAAAAATAAGATTTACCTAGGAGACACATCAGGCAATGTCCTAAACTCTTTACATATATTAATGCATTTAATACAACCACCCTTTAAGATAGGTACTATTATATCCCCAATACACAGAGGAGACTGAGGCTCCAAGTGGTGAACAAACACTCTATGTGTCACACAGCTAGCAAGTGCAAAGAGCCAGTGTCAGAAGCGGAGCCCTCTCTCTCCAGAATCCATCCCATTAACTTCTACCGTCAGTATCTCAGAGGGTGGGCTGCACTGAAAAACCACAAGCTGGGAGCTGCGGTGCACACATGTGGTCCCAGCTGCTCGAGAGGCTAAGGAGGGAGGATTGCTGGAGCCCAAGAGTTTGAGACCAGCCCGGGCAGCATAGTGAGACCCTGCCTCAATAACTAAATAATAAAACACCCGATGGTGTTCAGGCATCCAAGTTCCCCACAGTCTGTCCACATCAAGCAGGTTAGCTGGTGCTTATGTAGCAAAGGCTGCTTTCCCAACCTGTACGCGCGTTCTTTAGGCACATGCGCTGAAAGCATATGTAAGACCTGCCACACCTAATGTTCCAATTGTGATGCAACTTGAGGCTGCACACTACTGGAAGTTTTCTAAATGGGTCTTGCTTGTCTCTAAAGCTTCATATTGTTTGCTTGGAATTTTCTCCCCGGAAATACACATGCACATGCATTGCACACATGCAAATGCATTGCACATGATTCTTTGCATTTCCAGTCTCAGCCTTCATTCCTTACCCTGGTGGCTCAAGTCTGGATTTTTATGTATTCATCCCCTTCGCATTCTCTATCATATTTCCCTTATTGTCTTGTATAGGCCTCATGAATAGTTTTAGTAAATGCTTGTTTTAAATAAATGACTGAATGGGTAAAGGAATTTCTATAACACAGAGAGCACTGTTCCTGAGATAGGACTCTCTGAACACAACAGGAGTGAGAAAATATTTTGTGGACATGCTTCTGAAGGCAGATGAACTCTTCCCTTTTCCCAAGAATAACCAAAAACTTGGTCGCAGGGGTGGTGGTGCAAAGGAATAATCTTTTTTCTATACCTATTGCTCCCTTGCAAGAAAAATTCAAAGTCGTCCCCTGGAGAAGTGGGAGAATCAAACTGAAAAGTCACTGAGATCCTTTCTGCAAACACTTGGGATAAAATCTCCACCTCTTATGAGCCTCTACGTTGGCAGTGAATAAAACAAAACATTTAGATATGTTTACTGTTTCACAGCAGTGTGGACCTTATGGGTAAAATTTCCTAAATCATATTTTCCTTTGTGATTTTGGTCTAGTTTATTTCTCTTATGTTTCCTTTATAAGGATGATGAAGAGCTAAGAGATTTGTAAGCCCGATGGGAAGAAATTGTCAATATCAACCAGCCCCGCCCCATAAAGAGGTGGTCATTTCCCACGTTTTTGTATTTAAGACCTTTTCTTTTATAGCATTTACCCAATCTTATTACAATGTAGCCATAATACTGGGTACTTGATAAATGTTTATTGTGTTGAACTGAATTGAATATTTAAGCACTTATCTTTGATAACCTTGGAACATCTTTCTTACAGTAACAAACTGAGTGAAAAGTGCACAAATGGCCTCCATTTTATGTTGGACTAAATAGGACATTTGTGGGAAGTGAAAAATGCAGGGAATTGCAGGGGCAATAATTGTTGAGTGTTGGAGATAGAAATACCAACAAAATGATGTACTCCTAGCTCATCTACTACTTAGCATTGGGTAGTTGAGTTCTATTCTGTGTCTTTAAGTTAAGTTACTGTCACTGCCCTGTTATAAAATATAGCGACATAAACTGTAGCTACTTCTCACATTCTTCTGTAGCAGAGTAAGCAAAATCACCAGTGTCCCTGTGCAGTTTCCTGTGGATGGGATTTTAAAAAATAATGGGAGTTTGAATGAGAGTAAATGCTGGAGGGATTATAACAACCCCAAATAAGCAAATTTGTAAAACTCTATCATCCTGCATTCATTTTTTCTCATGCACTCCGGTGTATAAATCCTTTTTTTCCCCACAGAGATAGCTGACAGAGTATAAATGCTTATGTACTTTTAAAACAGCCACTATCCCAATATATAAGAAGAATTCAACTAAAAAGTTAAGATATGACTGCAGCTGGGAGGATCAAAGAATCTGCTTCCCCATCCTTCAGATCAGCTGAAATTTCCTCTCCCTTCTTTCCTTTTTCCTTTCTGAATTCTAATATTTCTTTTTTAACCTGAAGCACACTAATTTTATAAAAGCATTTATTATTAGTTCTTCTCTACAGGTTTTGTTTGTTCCTGAAAAATAAGGTTTTCATGGAAATTTGCTTGGGTGAGTAAACAATATTTAGAATATCATCTTGCTCAAAGTAGGCACTCAAAACTTATTGACTGCATAAATTAATGAATGTGTTTTACTTCATGGAAATGCACCTACTCAATTATACAGCTTTGAATAAGAAAATTTCAAGGAGAGATTGTAAAGAGAAGGAGCATGTTTGAAATCCATTCTATCTCCAAGCTGTTTCTCTGCCCTCCTTTTTGAGGCACCTTGTATAAAACTCCAAAATTAGTCTGAATATGGTATTGAAGTGACCCACCTCTCTATCCAGCAAAAGGAATAATCTTATGAAATGTGATAAAAATGATGCAAAGTATATAAAATTTGAAAAATAATTGGTAGAATGTACATAAAACTACATAGTATTTACCTGGGGAGGGTGTGATGGGAGAATTTAGGGAGAATATAGTTTCTTCCACTAGATTGTAAGTTTTGTGTGGGAAAGTTATGTCTATTTTGTTTGACATTGTGGACCTAACTGCTAATATAGGGCCGGACACATTGTACATCCTCAAAACATAGTGATTAAATTATATTGTATTCATTTTTCTTTTGTATAGTTTCTGATTTTCATAAAGAGAAAATATAATGTTCCTAATCAGAAAAATAAAAAATAAAGATTAAGGATTTTAAAGAAAAAACAAAAACTACACCATATGGCATATTTATAGAACCTCCGTAAATATTTGTTGAGTGACTGAACCCAGGCAGAGAACATGAAGTCAGTCATGCAAACTGTGAAACATGAGTCACTGCTATTTAGCAGTATGAAAACCACGCACATTTCATCAGGATAAAATTGAAAACCTGACACAGGCATGCACAGGTGATCTGCAACATTGCCCTTCTCAATATTTTATGTGATTATGCAGATGATGACGAGACCAGCACTTTTTAGCAAGAGCTCATTCAATGTGTCTCTGCTCTGCTACAAATGTGTCTTTATCTCCATGCATTTGCCTCTCTTTCCTTACAGAGTCAAGAGGAAGAAGTGCTATTTTCCATCTCAAATGCGAATTCCTCCACCTATGCTCCTTAAGCAAACTCCCTGTCCTGCTGTAGGGCCCAGTTCTACCAAGCATTCCTTTTGTTTCTGGAATACAAATGCTCACCACGGCTGTGGCCATTCAGTCCACAACTGTGCATGACTCATGTGGGTTAAGAATGAAAACCCAAACTCCTAGCACTCAAATAGCTGATCAAGGTACTGACCTTTAGTAACTTTCCTTCATCTTCCAAAGGTGAGTTACTCACTGAAAATCCAGGTGGCATTTGAAGGCTGCAGGGAGAGTGGCAAGGTGGAATGTAGGGCGATTTGGAAGTAGCCTACAAGCCAGCAAAACCCCATCTAATAGGTTTTGGCTGGACTTCTGCTCCCTTAGCGACTTCTGCTGATTCCTTACTTGAGTTTCCCATTCACGGTTCTGATTATTGTGTTTGACTCGTGCAGTTCTTTGTTGTCTCCAGTTGGGACACTTGGTATTTAGCTTTGTCATTCCTCTGGCATCCGCAACCAGCCAAACCTTCCATGGCTGCCCTTCCAACTACCTGAGAGAGTTTTTCCAAGTCTTACATTGCTGATAAAATCAGACAAGATTTTTGTTTCCTGATCACCCTCTTTCTCCTTAAATCTTATACTTTGGTTTCTGCCTCCACCACCTACAGGAACATCTCTTGCAAAGATTACCAATAACCTCTCATTTGCAAAATCAATGATGTTCTTCAACTTCAAGACACTTCTTTTCTCTGAGTCAGTTGTTACTACAGACTAGAAATCAAAAACTCTCCTCCTGTGGACCAAATCAAGATTACTGTGTATTTTCTACATAGACATTGTTTTTTTAAAAAATGTATTTCTTTTAAATTCAATTACTTTATATGGGACACATGCATTTCATTTTGACTTTGTTCCATTCCTACTTATCACTTTAGACTTGGCTAGCTTTGATGATATTTGACTGCTCAAAGGATTTGAGTTTGCAACTTTTATTTAGATCATCCTGTCCTCTGAGGTATTACTTCACTTCTTTATTTTTTCTTTTTTGTAAATTATCTTTAGGATAACTCTATTCTTTCTCTCTCAAGTTCTTTTAACCATCTGCTTCCTCGCCCCACCTTTGCGATATAGACACTTTATAAAGATTTGCATGTGTCCTGCCTCTTCTCACGCCACAGTCACTTTCTTGACCATTTCACGCAATCTTGCTGGGTGACTCCAAGATTCTAAACTGTCCACTGCCGGCTGCCTGTGGGTACTAGTGCTTCATTGCTAAGTGTTCACTGTGCATCTTCAGCAATAGTGCTAAAAACCATTTCAATTAAGTATATACAAACTAATTTTTTTCCTCTGAGTCTTAGAATCTATTGCTTTTCCAATATTCCTTATCCTTCTATCCTTATCATTGGATTCAAAATATCAATTATCATCTCTCTCTAATGTCTCTTTATTGTCAAGTTCTATTTATTTCTATCACTCTTCTTGATCCTGATTTCCACTTCTCTAACACTATGCTCATGAAAAATCATCCTTTCCTTAATTTGATGACACTATCTGTCAATATACACCTGTCTCACTCACAGTCCCACCTCTCCTTCTTACAGAGACATTCACAAAGAATAACTTACATTGCATTTGCATATAAGGGGAAGCCTGTAATTTTGATCTATTAAGGAATTTGTGAGTGATTAATCACTCTTCCTTTTCGTAATACAGTTTAAGAAATAAAAGTTTTATTTTAAATTCTGTATCTGTGGCCATATTTTCTACAACACTACTCACTTTTTAATTCATTCTTTCAACAAGTTAATAAATTATTAACTTTTCTCCTGAACCAATTATTTTTTCTTTATTCATTTTATAAGTCATTTCCAGATTAAACTTTCTTAAGCCTCGTTCCATTCATTTTTCTCCACTATTCAGAAATACTACAATGGTTTCCTCTTATACATAAAATAATGTTCAACTCCGCAGTAGGGCATTTGATTCTTTCCATAGTCTAAATCCAAAGTTCTTTTCCAATCCTATCGTACCGTATACATGTGTCACACCCTCCAGAGCAACCCAAACTTTGACTTTCCACCCTGTGGTGGATGGGCTCTAGGGTGGCCCCATAATCTCCATCTCTTGATGTTTATGGCCTTGCATAGTACTGTCTCTTGAGTATGGACTTAACTTGTGACTTGCTTCTAACCAATGGACCATGGAAAATGGGACAGGAAGTATGTGATTACTTACAGAAGGTTGTGTGGCTATCTTGTTAGAGTCTGTCTTTCTTTGGCTGGGTTGGAAGAACTTTACTGCTACATTGTAGGCTCTGTGTTGGGTAGCCCATGCAGCAAGGAACGGAGAGTGGCCTCTTAGAGCTGATGGTCTCCAGCTGAATCCCAACAAGAAACTGAAATTCTCAGTGTCAGATGAGACTGTATTCCCAGCCAAGCCCTTGATTGCAATCTTGGGAGACCCTAAACAGAGGATTCAGCTAAGCTATTCCCAGATTCCATACCCACAAAAATTGAGATAATGAATGCATATTCTTTTAAACTACAAATTAATGGTAATTTCTTACACTGCAATGGAAAACTAATATTCACTCTTTACTTTGTGTTATCCCTGAAAAGTCCTTCTCTACATAGTCAGAAATTTAAACTCTACCATATATATAACTCAATGACACTTACTTCAAGAAATTTCCTCGTATTGGAAAGCAATCTTTCCCATCTCTCAGTTCCAACAAAATCATATTGTATCTGCTTCTAAGAACATATTTCTTTCACATTTTTATTATGGGTGCTTAGCTTCTCTTTTAGACCACAACTTCCTTCCTAAAAGGTGGCATTTGTGTTTGATTCATCTTTACTATCAAGCTACCTTGCACATTGCCTAGAAAGTGTTAATAGCTCAGTAACTATTTTAATAAATAAATAAATTCTTACAAAATATCTGAGCCTAAAAATTTAGGTGCTGAGAAGATTAAAATATGTGCTTAACTTTCTGTTTCATAAAATGACAAGCTCAGTGGGCAACTAATTGGACTAGCAAATATTGCATAGAAATATTAATAAACTCAAACTTCTAATTATTTATTTTTTCAAAATCTACTCCAATTGCTTTGCACTGTGAAATATAAGAAGTTTTTTTAAAGGAATGATAGAAATACACAATCTTATGGAAAATTTAGAAAATAATTTTTACATAAATGGTAATAGCTTTCCTAAAAGTTTTATAAGGGCCTTATTAAAATGAAAGTAAAGCAGCTTAATTTTTATTTCTCCATGGTCTATGATCTCTCAGTCTTCTACTGATAATGAACTTTCTATCTGCTACATTGTAACTGTTGTGTATTGGCAGGATGGTTTTGATTAACATACACAGGAGCACAGATTCGTAATTTAATCTTTTTCTAATTCTTCAAAACAAAAACTATAAAAATAGTAGATGATATGAAAGAAATTTTCTATTAACATGAAGACAGTCTAGGACTGTGTGTACCCTTTGTGGAACATCCATGTAATATGCAAAAATAGCTGTGCGTTCATAAGAATTGCTAAGCAGTAAAGAGAATTATAATAATTAATATTACATATGGTAATACTATCATACTACGAGGAGATTCAGAAATGTATTCTACTAGGAGTATATCTTCATGTACTAGATCTGCCTGTATTGAGTAGGCACAATTACAATATTTGTATTCTATACTAGTTTATTTACTAATGGTAGCAAGTGCCGGTCTGTCCAAAGATATGAAACTGTTT
Organism: Lepilemur ruficaudatus; assembly: GCA_963574885.1. Classification (NCBI taxonomy): domain Eukaryota; kingdom Metazoa; phylum Chordata; class Mammalia; order Primates; family Lepilemuridae; genus Lepilemur; species Lepilemur ruficaudatus. Next base: position 13,590 of record CAUYRT010034826.1, read on the forward strand.
TAAAACCTGTTTAGATGTAACTGAGATCCAGAACACTTTTCTAAATGTTCACTTATTCAAAACTTATTCATTTGCAGGACTGTGGTTTTGAAAAAAGAACATCCTCAGACCTGCACTATACGAACCCGGGAGAACCAGTATCACAGCTACCTGTGTTATATACACACCCTAAAGTGCTAACAATACGATGAAAATGATCTTTTATGATCAGAGATGTAAAAGTGGTAGTCTATATGCCAAAAATCTTAAAAATAAATAAAAAGAATAAAAAGCTCACAACAAATTGATGCTTTACTCCCTAATATACTTCCTTTAAGCATGAAACATACAATTAGCATTCAGAAACCGCTATCAAATTGGTCTACCTCAAAAATGTGTTCCCTCGGTAGAATTTATGTTATCATTTTGGAATATTACTTTAAAGCATGAGTCATATAGCATGTGAAGTGCTATTGTCAAAAATGTCATAATATACATTATTTAAAAGAACACATTAGAGGGATAAAAAATTACCTATCAGGTACAGTGTACAGTGTTCTGGTGATGGCTACACTAAAAGTCTTGACTTCAGCATTGTAGGATTCAGCCATATAACCAAAAACACTGTATCCCCTAAATCTATTGAAATAAATAAATCAATAATAAAAATAAAAGAGAACACATTAAATTCTACATTATTGTAATATGCTTTTCATAATACTATTGGCTAAAATATTTTTAAAACATTCACAAATTTATTTTCAACAGTTTTTCATTGAATGGAATATTTTTTACAGCATATATTCTAATTTTATGCTTTTCTGTAAGGTTATAATTTCAAGATTATCATTATAATGAATACACTCTTTAAAATGTAAATATCTTAAAGTCAATACACCTATAATTTTCTGTGAATGTACACATATATGTATCCACACATAATTTTATGAATGTAGACTTGATCTTGAGGTGGGGAACTGGCAGCTTTGGGTCCACATGTGGTCTTCTGGATCCTGGAGTGGGACCCCTTGACCAAATCCAAATTTTACAGAACAAATCCCTTTATTAAAAATGTTTGGGCCAGGCGCAGTGGCTCATGCCTGTAATCCTAGCACTCTGGAAGGCCAAGGCGGGAGGACTGCTCAAGGTCAGGAGTTTGAAGCCAGCCTGAGCTAGAGTGAGACCCCGTCTTTACTAAAAATAGAAAGAAATTAATTGGCCAACTAAAAATATATAGAAGAAATTAGCCGGGCATGGTGGCGCATGCCTGTAGTCCCAGCTACTTGGGAAGCTGAGGCAGGAGGATTGCTTGAGCTCAGAAGCTTGAGGTTGCTGTGAGCTAGACTGATGCCACGGCACTCTAGCCTGAGAACAGAGTGAGACTCTGTCTCCAAAAAAAAAAAAGTTTAGATTCAGTCAAGGGGCCACACTTGGGGATCTGGAGAGCCATATGTGACCCCAAGGCCACAGGTTCCCCCGGGAGCCTTGACCTCTCTAACAGCAATTCCTATCATTCTTCCCCAGCTCAGGGTAGGATCACCATACTGGCCATTGTTCTGGTCCTTCGGTGTCCTTGAATAGCTGAAGAATTGCCACTGCATATGGTCACAGCTGCTCCCCCTTTATCTTCTTATACTTATTTCCTTCTTGACACACAAATCTTATCTTACGTGTTACCTCCTCAGAAAGGTCTTTGTGGGTCACTAATCTCAAAGTGGCTGCCATCCCCCAGCCATTGCCCATAATGTCACCCTGTTTACTTTTCATCTTAGCTGTCACAGTTTGTTTATATAGGCGCATATGTATTTATCATTAGCCACACCCAACAGGAAATAAGCAGCATAAGCGTAGTGCCTGGTGCTTGCTGTGGTTCAATACCTGACTTTGACATTGTGGCTTTCCCTTCATTTGCCCAGTGAACTTAAGCAATTACTCAAACATTCTAAGCCCTTCTCCTCATCAGCAAAAATAAAATTACAATATTTATTTCATAACAATTTTGAATTATAAAAGAGATACTATATATTCACTATTTAACCTATTGACTGACACATAAAAATCAAAAATGGTAGCTCTTTAATTTTTATTATATATGTGTGTATAGAGAGAGACAGATAAGACAAAGACATAGGGACAAAGAATCTCATCCTAAGACAATAAGTTATATCTTTTCTGAAGCTAAGATTTTATGCCATTTATGAATAATTTAAGGTATAAAATAACACTTATGGGGAAAAGATAAAGTTTTGAATGATAAAAGAAACATTAAAGGCTATATTTGGATTTTGTCAACTTATTTTCCAGTCATTTTTTCTCCTTAAATTTTTTCTGTATTTTATTACAAATGTCAACAAAAAAAAAAAAGAATCAAATAATACAGAAGTACGTAAAGTACATAAAGTTTCAAAGTATTTCCTGACCAACCCAATTATGTGATTATTGGCTTCATTTTATATTGTCTATGTTTCTATGAAAGCATGTAATTCAAATGTTCTATTGCTTTTATCACTTGATAGAGTATTAAAAATTAACTTAATATTTTTTAATTAAGTGACTGGTGAGCAGACAATAAATGTTATTTAATGAAGAAAAAATATTACCTCCTAAATGTTTTAAAATATAACTAATATATGGGAATTTATAGTTTTTTAAATATTAAGTTTTATTTCTCTAGTAAATTTAATTATCTCACATTTATAATTTGCAATGGTTATATAAGAGCCTACTGTTTTGCAATATTATTGGAAATATAGCCTCTTTAAATTTTTATTTAAAAAGTTGACTTTTAAATTTCAAAATCTAAAAAAAGTGGTGTTAAAAAAAACCCTCTGGAGTTAGGGAAGAAAATTGATAAGAATGAATGAATTTATAATATATTAAGGCAAGAAATGCCAGGTTGCCTTCACTGAGGTAGAAGCTGGGCCAATGTGTTTGGATCCATGTGCAAATACTGACTTAGGAGAGAGATACAATAAGAAAGTAAGAGTTTGGGTCACTTAAAAGCCACATGGCAGTCTGAATTTTTAGGAGGAGATGGGTGGGGTTTATGGATTCTTTAAAAAGTGAAGTCATTATCACACTTTTAATATAGCGTATGTGGCTTTCTTTAGTAAGAATGTATCTTTCTCCTAAATCAACATTTAGACATATCGTCAACTATAAAAAGAAAGACTGACTAGCAATTAACTGACTCTTTTATACCACCCAGGCAAACTTCTTAGTTACATTTGTTATTTTAGAAAAGTATATGTTAGACTGAAGAGGGAACCCACATGGGTTTTGGCATTCTTTTTTTCTCCTCCAATGAAATATGAAAGGTTTTATTGACAAGAAGATCAAATGATGAACAAATCGAATTTGTTATAATTTTGTTAATAATCTCTAGCAATTCCATTTCTTCTCACCAAGTTTAAAGAATAGTGTTAATTCAGTTCACAGTCTTTAGAGTGTAGTGAGAGACTTCAAAAGTATCAAGTTAAAATAGTATACAAAACTGCGTTCTAAAATATAGAATTCTTCAGATTAAAACTTGCATTGCAACCGTGCCATGTTAAAATATTAATTTATAGAGTACTCACCATATGCCAGGCACTTTTCTGGGTGCTGAGACTTAAAGCTGAGTAAAAGAGAGCCCTTACCATGAACGGGTTCTACATGTATTATATAAAACCCTCTATGCACGTCTCTGTGCTTGGCATTGGAACTTCAAGGCGCTTGCCACCAGAATTTTATGTATAGCTTAATAATAAGGATCTATAAATTTAACTGAACTTCATTTAAGGATAAGTTTATTCCCCTTTGTTTCCATGTGTGGTATAGGGTGGAGGGGAAGTACCTGTGGTTGGCCGAGTATGCAAGCTCTGAAGCCAGCTTGCCTGCCACATTCCTTCCTGTCCATGCAACACTGGGTCCTCTCTGGCCCTTTGTTTTCTCATCTATAAATTTGCAGTTATACTGATATCCACCTTCTGGGTTGTTTTGCTATGAGGAATAAATTAAGTAGCACTTACATGGCAGTTAAGATAGATCTTACATCATAAGCGCTCAGTAACTGTTCATTATTAGCATTGCTTATGGACGGAGATGAACTGCAGATAGCACCAGATTCTTGCACGCACTGCATAACAGAGGGATGGAAAAGACAGTCACATGGTTTATATCATCTTCTTAGAAAGTAAGAAATAAGTAAAAGATGAATGAAAGGGTTTATACTTGTAGTTTTAATATTCTCAAGTGGTTTTAATCAAAGAAGAGAACCATAGGTCTCATTAAATCTGTACAATCATTTTTCACCTGATTGACATAAAAACCCTTTACCAGAATTCAATTTTTGAAAGAGGCACTAACTATATATGTGTAATTTTTACTTCTAAACTACTCTATGATCCTGCCTCTAAGGTAATATTTGGGAAGAATTTTCCCTTGGGGATCTTTTTCTTATTTCATATCATCCTTTTCCCTAATCCTTAGGGAAGGAAATTTACTACTTGTAAGTAATAAAATGATGGAAAATGGATTTTAGTCCACTTTGGAAACAAATTTGAACAGCAAGTAGGATAAATATTTTGGAGAGTTTTTCTTTTAAATGACAGGTTATTGTTCTATTATGGATATGGCCAAAGTTAAAGGAGTTCGGTGTGGTTTGAGTACTAGTAACACCACCGATAATTAAAGGCTTCAGCAATGTCTCTACTTAGCCACGATACTGTAACTATAACTATTTTAGGACTAAAAAGAACTACAGTTTTTTTTCCTAGTTCAACTCTATCATTTAACAGTTGAAGAAACTGAGGCTCAGTTAGAAGAATTTGCCCACCAAGTCCACTCGGCAATTTGGCAACGGAAAGAAAAGGGCATGAAACCCACGTCTCCTGCCTCGCAGAGCTCTGCCTTTGCACATGACCCCTTGGCCACTCAGGATAATGGGAATGCCACCTTTTGAGTATTTTATTACTATTTACTTTTCCTTTGTGTTCTCTAGAAATGATACCTATGAAGAACTATAATGAAAATGAGGATAATGTAATCTGGATTAATTTTTACTTTCAGTTTCATGTATATCCTGACCCCTTCATCTTTATCCTCCCCCAAAAAATCTATTGTATTTTTCTCTTTCACTTAAAGTCACAGCAGATAACAAATGAAAATCTCAGAAACATATATAATGACATAATATGCATGCTTTCTATGCTATGTTTTTATGTTACTTTACATTTTTAAAGTAAGGTTCATAATTAAAATCATTGGAGTAATATAATAAGCCCTGCTTTCTTCCCATTATTCTCTTCAAGCACCAAGCAATTGGAGATATACTTTAAGTATGATTTTAAAAAGTAATTTAAAGGTAAATACATGTATTTTACGTAAGCATGCTGCCTGACAGATTAGCCATGATAGTTGTTTACCCTATCTGTCTGTTTATGTATTTATCTGTATCCCTAAGTCAATTCTGTGTTTTATATAAATCATTTTGGTTTTCTTCCCTATTTTAAAACCTCAGAGTGGTCTTCCTTAAGAACAAAAGTTAATAAGCATATTATAGGCTATACATTAAGCAATTAACTGAATGGATGGAGATGGTTTTATTTTAGCCTAACTCTAAAGCAGAAAAAGACAATCAATGTTGCCTCTTCAGTTTGAACAGGTTAGCTTTACGTGCAGGTAAAAAGGCAATTGCAGTTACATTATCTGATCACTTGTAAGAATCAAGATAAATTAGGTCATTAAACTATGACTCAGTCTATCAACTTCCATTTCCTCCAAGGTTTCTAGTAATGGAATGAAGATAAGAATATATTTTTAGAACAGCATTCAGAAAGCTCCAGGCTGGTCCTTTGAGCAGGCAGTTTTCTGGGTATTTGGGTGGGAGGTAGGAGCACTGACTGAATCACAAGAAGCAGAAATGACAGAAAAAATAAACATATTTATAAACATATTTGCCAGTTACATTATTTTGCCTGAGGCTGGCGCTTAACCTGAGTGGATGGTCTTCCATCTTAGGTTTTTATGACACATTTCTTTGGGTGTGCTTCAACCAGACAAGCGTAAATAATATTTTTTTAACATATTTTCATTCCACGGTTGTATGCAGACACTGAGCACAATAGTTAAAATAACTTACTTCACAGCCCTAAACATTTCATCAAGACAGTTGGGACTGACTTCAGCTCCCTCAAAACAAGGCATTTGCTTTGCCCGTTCTCAAGACCTGCTCTCTAATGATTCTTTATAGCTTCAGCTGCTCCTTTGTTCACGCTGGTACAAAATTTGGTGTCCACTATTTGATTCCTGTTAAGATTTTTCAGTACATAGTGGCTTTTATCACTATCTAATGCCCATCCTTGTTTCTTATCTTTCTTTTAGCCTTAAATGACACCTTTTGCAATATTAACGTTGAGTTTTCTACCTTTTTTAGTTTGCATTTTTTATTATTATTTTGTGCATTCTGTCACTCTAACTTTCCTTATCAATTGCTTTGGCTGTGTCTCTGGTAAACATTATGTACTGGAATATCACTGGAATGATATTTTTGCTCAGTATGATAGAATGCAAAAATCCAGTCCATTCACATTTAAAGATCAACATATTTCATGTGTATTACTCACTGAAAAATTTCTTTCTTTCCTTTGCCTTATTTTTACTTTGGCCAAATTGCTATTTATTTAATTTTCCTTTCTTTAGGTTTTGTTTCAATTGTAGTTTCCCATTCTGTTAATGTTTGTCCGTTTTCTTGCTCTTCTAATTAGATATTGCACTATTGTTTTTAGAAGAAGACCAACTATTCTCCCAGTTGAGATCTGCTGTCTCACTCACTACGGTATTTTGTTTTCCCTGCTGTCTCCCAAATCCCTCACAACAACAAAAAGAAATGAAAACTTTAGAACTAGGTCTTTCCCCTCCCTGAAAGATACCATTTCAATTTCAAGATTTTGTTAAATTTAGCATAAAAAACTCACTATTAGATTTTATGTATTAGAACAGAAAAAGAAAATTGATGAAGGGATAACGAGTAGATCAACAGATGAACAGACGGAGAGGTGTTTAGATGTGTAGACACATAGATCACCACCTTCCTTCTTCCTCTTCCTTTCCTTCTCTTTTAAATTCACTTTCGAATGGTTAGTCTTTTTTTCAAGTATTTTCTTCATGCAGGGTATTTAGGTAATATGTTTTCTATATTCTCATGTGTTTTCTAATAAATAATATCTTAATTGATTATAGGATTCTTGAGTTGTAGCTCCTTTCCCCTCTTTTCTAGCTTCAATTATTACAGATAAGAAATATGATGCCAAACATATCCTCCCCCCTTCGTAGGTAACTTTTATGTCTATTTGGAGGCTTTCACATTTTTTAATCCTTTGACTTTAGGAATTTTACCAGGATATGTTAGATTTGTTTCTTTACTCATCAATTTACTTTAGAACTCTGAAAGTCCTTTCAGTATACAGACTTAATTCTTTCTTCATGTCAGAGGAAGTTTCTTAAATAATTTATTCAATTATTGCCTTTCCTCTTTTATTCTTTTTTCTCCTTCTGGAAATTCTATCATTTATATTATATCTCCTGGATCTCGTCTGCAATCCTTTTATCTTTGTACTCATGCTTGCCCTCTCTCTATCTTTGCTCTGTTATGGGAAATGTTACTAGTACTTGATCTGCTAGGCTACTTACTGTGATTTCTACATTAGCCATCTTCTTCTTCAATTCAGCTAATAATATATATTGCTTACTCTGAAATAATGATTTTTGTTTCATTTTGCTTTTGTTATTATTTTAGGGCAAGACAGTCATTTGAATCTCAAGTGCTCTGAAAATCATTTTATTTCACATTTTTATCTGTCCCCACAAGCAGTTTTAATTCACCAAAAAAAAAAACGTGCCCTAATTATTCTGCCTGATCATTCTTTCTCTGGCTTCTGGGAAACTTTAGATAGGTTGCTATTTTTGACTCCTTGTGTCATGGGGCTCAGGTCTAGAGGTTGGAGTTTCATAAATGGCTGGAATCCCATTGGTGGATTCTAAAGCTGATGATCTGGGACTACACTTTGAGAACCATCTGCTGATAGCAATTCTGTTTCGGGGCTTTTCCTATTAAACACTCAAATTTCCATGAAATGAAGATTAGACACTAGAAGAAGCTGTAAGAAGAGAATAAATAAATAGCACCTTTCAGAAGGAGAAGGTGAAGCAGCAAAGTGAGCAGCTGGCTGATGAGACGCATTTGCAGCAAACCCCATCCATTTAGAAGGACCAAAGTCCTGTGTGGACAGTCACCCTTGGATCTATTATCCAAGTGGGAACACATTCAACAGAAAAGCAAAAAAACCCCTGCAAATTCTGAGAAAGAGGAGGAAAACAGGGAGCCTGTGTGTCAGGGACTGGCTGAAAACCAGCAGTGAATCCCCCTTATGGGAGAAGGTGAATAAGTGTCTGCCTGAGGTTCACTTTCCCACTGCGGAATCATGCAATTCAGGCTACAGGAGAGCAACTTGAGCCACTCAAATCCTGAATCTAAGTTAGGGATCAGCTGGGAGACTGTGAAAAGAAACTGCTCTAGGAAATGTCCAACATGTTCCCTCAGATTTAGGCAGCTACAGTAAAGACAACATTCTCAATCCTAGCTCTTAACAAGTTGTGCATGGTTCCAGGATCTAGCAGCGGTGGTGGTCTTTGGTGTTGGAGAGACTCAGCCTCGGGCTTGGGGAATTGGGATGAGAGTGAGGGAGGGGATCCACTACAGAACTGAGAAATAAATGTGGCAGGGGCTCCAGCTGCTGGCCCTGGAACTGGGCTCCCCAAAGTGAGCAGGAGTGGAACTGCCTTGAAGGCTTGATATTCAGCTGAGCAGCATCTCCCACGGCCGGGCGCTACAGTGCAGACTAGACACAATCTACCATGACTGACTAGCCCCTATTTGCTACAACAGTCAAGATGCAGGAAGAACCCATGTGGGGACCAGGGCATGAGAGGGAAGCAAGTCCCACTCCCATCGGCCAACTACGGCAGCTGAGCCTGCTCCTCCCCCGCTGGGGTAAGACATCAGCCCAGCTTCAGCTGTCACTCACCAAGCATTTCACCAGGATCCCAAGCACTGCCCACCACCCTTAACAGAGCTGATGTATACACCCCCCATCATGGGCCCGTGTGCAAGCTTGCTCAGTCTAGCTCTGCTCAGCTTTGCTCCCCACTCCAAGACAGAACATAGGATTCAGGCTTCTGGGGGTTCAATGACCCAATCCACCCCTGAGGACATTCAAGCACTTCTCCCAAAGAACAGAAATTAGGCATAAATCCTACTGCTACCACCATGGCTGGCACTTATCTGCAAGTGTCACCTACTGGCCTAGAGACTGACCTGCACAGCCCATTGCAACAACTCCTAACACAGGAACACTGTGCTTGGAAGTGGGAAGAGCTTCTCATGATCATTGCTACCCCATCACCCACACCACCTCAACTGCCCAGTAGGTTAAGAGCCCTCTCACCTGCCTGATAGACTACTACTACAACTGGCATTTGAGAAGATCACACAGACCAAAGAATTGGTCTGCCTGGAACTGCCAACACAGGTACCAGCATAAGCTGCCCCAGATCACAAGGATGGACATGCTCAGCCTACCACCACCACCACTGAAACCCGAAGAAGTACCCTGAGGCATTCTAGTCCCCAGTACAACTTCCTCACAGCCTCCACCAGCAACTACACCTTAACACAGAGGAATCCACTGATAACAGTGAGGCTATTTACAGCCAAGGAAATCATATGGAGTCTTCACCATTGCACACACCCAGAAGGAACGTCATACCTAACCAACATCATAGGCAAATCATCAAGAAAAAAAATGTTTACTCCCCACAAAAGAAAATTCAAAAATAAAAAAAAGCAGCTGTTGTTCCATATGCACAAAAAAATCAATGTAAAGATACACAAAGCATGAAAAAGTAAGGTATTATGACACCCTCAAAGGAAGACAATAATTCTCCAGCAATAGATTCTAAATTCTGAAGAAATTCTCAAAATGCTAGGTAAAGAATTTGAAATATTTATTTTAGAGAAGCTCAATGAGACGCAAGAAAAATATGAAACCACTAACACAAAAAAAATCAGAAAACCAATTCAGGATATGAATAAGAAATTTAGTAAGAAGACAGATACCTTCAAAAACAAAAAACAAAATTCTGAAAATAAAAAATTCATTAAATGAATTACAAAACACATTTGAAAGCTTCAGCAATAGACTAGAGAAAGCAGTAGAAAGAATCTCAGAACTTGCAGACAGATCCTTTGAAATAATCTTTAAGTTAGACCAAAACTAAGTTTTTATTTAAGTTAATTTAGATTAACTTAAATAATCTTTAAGTTAGACCAAAATAAAGAAAAAAAGAATAATAAAGAAGAGCAAAGTCAGCAAGATGTTTGAGACTACATAAAATGACCAAATTTACAAATTATTAGTATTCCTGAGGGGGAAGAAAGATTAAAATCTTAGAAAACCTATTTAAGGAAATAATGGATGAGAATTTTCCAAGTCTAGCAGGGCATTTAGACATCCAGATACAAGAGGCTCAGTGATCCTCAGGCAAATATATTGCAAAAAGGATTTCACCAAAATATATTTTTATCAGATTATCTAAAGTCAAAATGAAGGAAAGAATTTTGAAATCACCAAGAGAAAAGTATCTAGTCACCTATAAAGGAAACCCCATCAGATTAACAGTGAATCTCTTAGCAGAAACCTTATAGGCCAAATGAGAACAGGAAGGTATGTTCAAAGCACTGAAAGAAAAAAAAAGTCAGCCAAAGATTTTATATCCAGTAAGATTAAGCTTTAGAAATGAAGAAGAAATGTCTTTTCCAGACAAGCAAATGCTAAGGGAATTCATCACCATTTCACCAGCCCAACAAGAAATGCTCAAAAGAATCCTAAACATGAAACAAAACATCAATATTCACTATTATGAAAACATATGAAAATATAAAACTCACAAGTCTTGTAAAACAATCACACAAAGGAGGAAGAGAAAGGAATTAAAAGGCAACAGGACAGAATTCTAGCAAACCAGAAAGACAAAAAAACGAAGTTTAGAAAGGAAAAAATGTTTAAAATAACTAGAAAACAACAATATGACAGGAACAAAACCTCACCCATCAATATTAACCTAAAGGGATTAAATATCCCCTTTATACTTTATCAATTGGTGGAATGGATAAAAATCTATGATTCAACAATATGCTTCTTACAAGAAACTCATCTTACCTATAAGACACATATAGACTGGGAGTAAAGGAGTGGAAATTATAACTTCACAGTATCTATACTAGTTCTACCCACTGTAGCCTCTTCTTACCTACTGGGGAGACCTGGTCTGGCATTGCCCTTGAGATTCTCTACTCTCAGATTTCTTACTAATGTTATGTGTTTCCACTTTGCTTGGAAAAGTCTCAGATTTGCTGTATAGGACACAATTTCACTTGCTCTCAGTTATTTCATCTCTTTATTAACTAACTCTCTGACAGAATATTCTGCCTGTATCTGCATCAGGAATAAGAATGAACAGAAGTGTGTGTGTGTGTGTGTGTGTGTGTGTGTGTGTGTGTGCACGTATGCATGTATAAAACTGTGTGTGTGTGTGTTTCAAGAGGAGTAGGGGAGGGTTATGGGGGAACATCTCTCCCTCTCAAATATGTATTTTCCGTCTATATAGCACCTTCTGACTTTCCCATTCACTATCATCTAGCACCAAGGCAAAAGATAACTCTCAGCTTCCTTCAAGGTTAACTTTCAGACATCTGAAAATACACACTGACTTTTGCTGCCAGAATATATCTTGATTTCTAAAAGGCATTTAATCAGTTTCTCATGATATTCTTACAGATAAAGTGAGTGAATGATAATAAAGTTATCATGCCGGTTTTGAACAACCACACCCAAAGATTATCAAGCTTTGAATCACTGTCAGCCTAGAATTAGATTTCTGGTACATGCATTGCATACTGTCTTATTTTACATTTTAATCAATGACTTGGACAAAAATAAAAATACACTTATCAAAGTAGAGGCAGATGAAAAATACTAGGTTTAAAATTAGATTTAAGTCACGGTACAAAATTAATACAATGGAATTCAGAGAAGAAAATCATGTTAGAATTATATTGCAGCTAAAAGATCACTCAGTTCAAATGCTGTTGGTATATATGAGGAAACTAATGTCTAGAGAGGTGAAATGATTTACTTCGGGTTACTCAGCTTTCTTGTACCAGAGCTAGGCTTGAACTCTAGCCCAGGGCTTTACCCAGGGCTATGTGACCATGCCTTGAATTTTCTCACTCAGTAATATCCTTAGAAATTCTCAATATTATCCCCCAAAATTTATTCTTAATTTGCTGAACTCTGAATAGATATTAAAAACTATGCTTATCACTGCAGATAATACTATATTTAGTCCCAAACAAAAATTGTTTGCATTAGTACAGGATGAATAAGGCAGAAAAAGATGTAAGCTTTTTTCTTTTTGCAACCGTCAGTCTCTAAAATGCGATTTGACTTCATAAAAAGCTAATTCAGCCTTAGATTGCGTCAGTAGACATGAGGTATTCGGATTGAGACTGGCTTTTCATTGCATTCTGCTCTGCAAGGATCAGACCACTTCGATACTACCCTATCCAGTGCTAGACAGCACCTTAGCAAACTAAAGAACATTCATCACAGGATCATCTGAGAGAAAAATCTGGAAATCAGAACAGAAAGTGAATATTTGCTAAAGCTGATGCTAAGATATTTCACCTAGAGGAAATATGCATTCTGTTTATGTGTGCATTTGTTGATTTGTTTGTTTGATACAACAAGTCATTATTCAATAGCCCCGAAGCAAAGAAATGATTTATTTTTAATCATATTCAGTTCTGTCTGAAGTGATCCGAATTTTCTGTAACAAAGATACTTTAGCAAAGCTGAATTTCTTTTTTGATTAAAAACACCATTAATCCTCTTTGCTTTTGTTAATCAAAAATGATCCAGTGACTTTTCCCCCCAGAAACCACAAAGAGTTGCACTTCTTTGTTTAGTACCTAAATATGTTACCCACTGAGCCAAAAGATATAACCCCCAGAAGCACTTTGATTCTTTTGGCTTTTAGGCGGCACAGGCAAATTTGCAGTAGAAATTTCGTTTGAATGTTTCTCAGTTAACCCTGCCTGAAAGCCTGTAGATTTATGAGTTACCCCCTTATAGTCACAGGCTTGTTTTAAATTTGTGAAGGGATTTTATTTCAAAGCATAATTTATTAATAAATAATATCTTATTTCTACATGATGCTATTAAGTAGCTCAAAAAGACACTGAAAACAAAGTGGGCATTTTATCTTTACTTTCTTGAAGTGTCCTTCTTTCACAATGAGAATCATTTTTAGATCTTTTAGAAAAATGAGGTGAAAATATTTTATTAGTTAAAACATTCAAAAACCATATCGGTTGACATAAAGAAAGCCTCTATCCACCTTTTCATGAGTGGCAAATTGAAAATATTATTATGAACCATCCAGGAAGCCAATACCTCTGATATTACAATATCGAAATAAGAAATATACTATCTCACACTGATTTTTGTCAGCAAGATAAGAGAGGATAGTCAAAAGAATTCATTTGAAAAGCAAAGGAAAGCATAAACACTGATGACTGCCTGTTGATTCTGCCATCTACACTTTAACTTTAATAATAATAATATTAAATGCAGGGACTGTGCCCAGTACTTTATATTTGTAACATGAACAATATAGCTGATGAAGCATGTAGGTATAATAAATATAATTTTTAAAAAATTTTTTATAGATAGGGGGTCATGCCATGTTGCCCAAACTATTCTTGAACCCCTGGCCTCAAGTGATTCTCCTGCCTTGGCCTCCCAAAGTGCTGGGATTACAGGCACGAGCCACTGTACCTGGCCTGTAATTTTTAAAACTTTATATAATTCAACCAAATCTCTGTTTGGAGACCCTACTTGATTCATATCAGAAGATGTAACAATTGTCAATTATTATCAAGTTTAGGAAGGTTAAAGCTTGGTCATTTCAGGTCTTCCTTAAACCTCTTCTCCCTTGGTTGCATCTAATTTAAGGAGCCTGGGTCCTGAAGCGCAGGGATGTTGTTGAGAGATGGGTAAGAGAACAGGTCCTCCGTCACCAACGTCTGCTGACAAGATGTGTGCGCTGTCCACACTCTTCAGCATCCTCTGTCACTTCCAGCATCCCCCGAGTTAGCCAAGTTGCTCTCAATCCGCACATTCTCTGTTTTCCTCACTAATTTCACTCTTTCTATATTGCTCACTCCTCTTGGAGGCAGAAGAAATTTTGGGGTGCTCTGCAAAATAAGCACTCGGCAAAATGAGAGACAGGGGAGCTGGACCAGATTCTGTCTGGATTCAGTAACCCGGTATTTCAGATCAACTGTGGCTGCAGTTCGGGATCCGTTCCCACCTAAAAGACGGCGAGTTTATTTCTTCTTCAAATTCCTTTGCTCTCTCCTGGCATTCTTGGGGCAGGTGCCTCAGCTCTTTCAAGAAACCCTCTCCTGAATCTGACTTTTGTGCTTCCTTCTCTTACCCTCCTTCTCTCCAAGGTTTCAGAATTTTTTCCAGTTTTAATCTCCTCGCTGTTTGGAGCAAATTGCTTTGCATTGTTCCAGTTCTTTCTCTCTCGAACACTGGCCATTAACTTTTTCATAAAGCCAATGGTTTGCCATTGCTGTTATTTTCTTCTCTGTCATAACACCTCTCCCTTGGGGCGATGGGAACCCCAATCTGTGCAGCAGCGAAGGAGCAGGGAGGGAGGGCATCGCTGGGTCGAAACAAAATGCGTGTGGGAGGAATAGAATGGGTGGGAAGCAAAGTCTGTTAATATTTTATAGTATTATTTTGCTCTGTGTGCTTTATCGTGCGTATTGGTTTATCAAAGAAAACCAAGCTCCTCCTGTGTGGAGGGGAAACCAGGTGTCTCTTGCTCCCTGAAGGCAGGGACTTAGGACTTGTTTTATTTACTTATATTACTCTAGAGCAGTTCTTGTCACACAGCAGGAGCTCGATAAATAAATTCTAGTTTAATGACTGAAGAAATGTCCCGCACCTATCCAGATCAAAAGCATGCTTAGGTTCGGTGCTGTGCTTCAGAGTGGGCCTGAAAAAAATATTAAATGAATGAATGCTCTATCTTAAAAGAGAATTAAAGCTTTGATAGTTTCAAGATGAGGAATATGTCCATTTTTAGAATGCATCTTTGAAACGTTAGATATCTCAAGTGGGTCATTTTAAGGTTGAACTCTCTGACAAATGTCTGAGATGTGACTACCGTGCTGAAGAATAGAGATGAATGGACCACAGGACACGTCCCCTACTGGCTCGCTGTGAATGGGTCCACAAGAGCCACGTATTGATCCCCCAGCACCACGGGGGGCAGAGCTGTTCGGCTGCCACCTCCTTTCACTCAATTTGTCCTCTAAATTCATGGAGCAGCCAGGGCTGAGTCTGATGCACAAACTCTGACCTATATTCCAGCTATCTAACTTCTTTGAGCCTCAGTTTTTTCTAAGTGCTAAATTACCCAGTATGTAAAGCAACGTATGGTGCATACAGATGGATGGCCACATAGGTACCGTTCAGTGATATTAGTTGTTATTTTTGCTTTGTATGTGGAAAGGCTGATTATGAACAGTTCTGCCTATGTTACTTGCATGTTAGGTATGAAGTATATGTCAATGTAGGCAGCAAAGAATTTCTCACCATTTTAAAATATTAATTGTGCAGCAAATATATTAGCTTCTTCAGGTTGCTTTCTAGAACCTGAAAATGAATCTATTTTATCAGTACATAGATGAATATCTGACTTCATATTCTTTTAGTCTATTTCATCTAACACAATTGCTATATCAAATAAATTAGAAGTAAAATAAAAAGTAAGTCCCAGGATAATATGTTATTTTATGCTACTTACAATTGGTATTTGTTTATTCTGAATTGCTCTTATGTACTCTAATTTTGGTAGTATATATGGTATATGCTTTCAGGAAATATTAATGACCTGGGATCTACAATTAAAAGGGAGATGGCTTGCACCAAAGGCAGTTCTAAACTATGGAATAACACAGTTTTGAGAGATTAATAAGGACTTTCAAAAGACATGTCTTTTGCTTATTTTTTTCTCAGTTAAATGGCAATAGTTTATATCTGCATAAAATTGTCCATTTCTCTTATAGTGTGCTAGACTGAGACTCCAGGCATCAAGTTGTTTTGAAAACTGAAGGCTGTGTTTGAGGGACAGCAAAAGAAGGCTATAATTTGGGTTTCCATTTTGGAAGATGGAATAGACAATACTGGGAGTTCATTCTGAGAGAATACTATCTAAAGATTTCATTAAGAAAATAATTTGGCATGGAAAGAGAAGGTCATTCCATGATAATATTTAAATCATTTTGGTAGGTGGAAGTCTTGGTGTTACCTCTATCTTTGAGCAAGTGATAGTTGTTTTATAGTCGAGTAATATAATTGGACACAAATTAAAAAAAAAAATTCCATCATTTGGAGAGATTTTTCACAGGACCCAAATAGAATAAATTGCTTAGTAAACAAAAGATTCATGCTTAATGATTATTCTTCCAGAAGCCTACTGGTATTTATAAATTTTGCATGTGTAGTCACCCTTGCTGCCTGAATGAAACACTATTTGTTGAGACGCCTCATTATCTTTTCCACCCAAATTACTTGCATATTCTAAATTTTAAAATGAATATTTATACACTTTTTAAAATCGAAATTCCCTCTGATATTTTTACTCATTTATTTTAGTCACTATTCTTTTTCTTTTCCTGTCTTTGTAAGACATCAAGATTAAATAACATTTAATCCCTAAAATGAAATACTCAAGTCTGCTGCTACCTTTCTAGAATTGGTTAGGGCTATAATCGACAAAAGCAGTATTTCCCCATGTGCTATTTGGCCAGTTTGATACAAAAAATTTTTAGACCTCAAAGGATTAGTTTTATTAAATTAGAAGCCTACCTTAGCCATATTATTCCTGTTTTTACCTTCTAATTGTTTTAAGTGTCCAAATCACTCAAGGAAGCAAAAGTAACACATAGTGTAAACTTAAAAAGAAAAGAATTACTTACAATCCATTCTAAAATATCTGCCTCAATATAAGTAAGAAAGGACTGATTTTAAATAATAATGCTGGCTCCTTCATTAAAGAAATAAATTAAAGTGTCCTTTGATTTCCCCCAGGCTGCCATTTAACATCATCCAGTTTTGATAATGAGTTTGAACAGGTATTTTTCTCTTTGATTCAAACTGCTCTTCTTAGTAAAATAGCCCAAAGGGAAATAATCTTCTCAATCCAAATTTCCTATGCCGGGACCATTGACAATCCAGGCATCTGAAATGACTAAAATCATTGTCAGATAATGGCTATGTATGTAAAGTTCACAAGGTTGCTAAATTGATTCCAGATGTCTAAATAATCTGCATGCACATTAGGAGGAGGTACATTAAATACATATGTATTCTTTGTATACATTAACCTACCATCTGTCAATTACACAGGATGGGAGACAGGACCAAAAATAATAAAAGTCTTACTGGATATAACTTGTAGTTCTGAAGGTAACCTGCTTATATGGCCCAAAATACATGTAGCTAACTCATCTTTACTTTCATAAAAATTGTTTTGAATTAAGGATAGAAGAAAAACCTTAGATATGCACATATTAATTCTTTTAAAATTATGCCTATTGTGAGCCTAAGGTGAAGTCTGAGAGAAAAATTAAAAAGGAGACCTTGTCTTTCCATGGCTCATTCCAAGAGAGGATCTTAGTTGTTGGGAACCTGCTGTAAGGCACATCATGAAGGCTCTTCAAGAATAACTTGAGGACATTCTATGTCCCTACTACTCTTTGGAATAGACTATGAATTGTCTTGAAGATCTGACCCACAGCATAAAGTATTATATATCAGAAATACTGACTTGTGTTTGTGAATTCTCTTCTCCTACCTCTAATAACCAAATAGCCCTAGAAGTAAATAGTCTCCCACTTCTGGTGTGGTTCCATAATTTGCCTGAAGTTTCTACTGTCTCAGGCAGATTTCTCTTTTCTTTTTCTTTTTTTATATTGCCTCAATATAATTTTATTTATTTTTCATTTAATTTTATTTTTGTCTTAGGGAAAATTTTAAATCACAATAACAACTAATACGCATAAATAGAGATTTTTAGAGGTAATACACTCAAGTGTTCTCCCAGGAGTCATCTTTAAGGTTAAAGCATCTATCTAGGGCTAGAATGATTAGCTTGCTGAAAAACCATTATAGCGCTAGTAAAAGGAGAAAAAAAATACGTATTCCTTTTGGAGATAATTTTTTTTTCTATTTTGCAAAAGAAATAAAAAATTTCCAAAAATAAAATATTTGGAAATCCATACTCTAAAATTTAGTGTATTGCAATAAAGTACCTCCTGCTGAAGGTAATATATGAGTATCTTATATTTCTTCTCCTAAAGCAGTGATTCTTAAATTTTTATCACTGTGGTCACTGACGACTTTATTATAGTAACAAACTCTCTCAACAGATGAATACTTCTACATCCATTCAGCATATAATTGACCACTGCCTAAAGCCAATTGATGAACTTCCCAGCAGAAATTCCCCCCCAGTGTTATGCTTCCCATCCTAAAACATTTCACATTTGGCCGCTGAGGCAACTACACATAGATGCCTTATATACCTCAAATGGTTTGTAAGAAACTTTTATGGAGTTTCAAATGAGGGGACAGTTATTCTATTGGAAGGATCTAGGAGTTCCACATTGGAGAATTCATTTAAATTAGAACCAAGCAATGGAATATACTGGATTTCAGAAGGAATATGCCACTCGAACATATTCCAGACAGAGGGAATAATGTGATCAAAAGATCAGAGGAAAGAAATCTCTGGCATGTTTGCTGATCAGCTCAATTCCTCAAACAGGTGGGCCATGAAATGATGTCGTTTGAAAAAATGTTGGAAAATTGGTTGGGATTGCATCATAGATGCCCTCACATATCATAATACATTTTTAAACAATTTTACTGTTGCAAAGGAAGCCATGGCAAATATTCAAAGAAATTTATGACCTTATTAGAGCTTCACTGAGATGATTCTGATGATAAAATTCACAAGATGGAACAAGAAGAGAAACTAGAGGTGGGCAGAGAGAGACAAAAGTCCAAAGTAGGATGGTGGATTGAGAAAGGAAAGGAGGTGACGTTTTGTGAAAGCAAAACACAATTTGTGATTATTTAAATGCATAGAAATATAAACATGAGCAGACCCTTAACTAACAATTTGCCAATAGTGGGTTTACACATTAACAGAGCCTAAAGGATGTTTCATAGTTTTAGGAGGTGTTTCCAGAGATCTAACACTATATTCTATTCTGGGATGTTCACAGTGTTAACACATCAAAGTCTGTCAGAAGACCTGAGGGAAATAAACCTACTTAACTTTATTTAAGAAAGAAAGTCCCAAAATTACTAGACAGTAGAAACTGATGTGTTTTGTGTAAAGCATCTATTACATTCCTTTGCACACGTTTTCTGATGTTTATGGCAGTAACAGACATTAACTCACAGTTCTGCCCTTTTTTGCTTGTCATTTTTATTCCACACATCTCATTGCTTGTTATGTGCATATTGGGGAAAAGAGGCAATTTTGAGCTATACCGTACTTTTGAATCATCAAATATTTTGAACTGGAAAATTTTCTAATCTAGCAAAATTCAGTTAAAACCCTATTTGAAAATATCGTGGAAACTTATAATAGGATTAAAACCATAAGAGCAAAGACTATAAAACTGGCAAATAAAAAGCAATGGCAAGAGCAAGACATGTCAGGTAAATTACTATTGAATTTTTATGATTACTTGATTCATAAAAATAATTCAAACAAATTTAGTGTTTTAAAAATGAGCAAGTAAAATCATTATGATTTCAAAAGACTATTAAGATACTCTTCCTTGATAAGGAATATAGACATAATACTTATAATTTGTTTATGCAGTTAATTAATATGGGCATTTTTATTTTTAGATGAAAAACATTGAGTATATTAAAAATGCCTTGACATTACTCTTTTATTAGAAAAAATATGAGAATTCTCTCATTTCTTATAAAAAATTTAATCTATATCATCATGTTTCTCAATCTAATTTTAATTTTTAGATCTATAGTTGCTGCTAACAAATAGTACATTTATCAACAAAACAATGATTTAGACTCCAATTGTATCAAAATTTTGAAAAAGCAAAATAGATAAGTAATAAAATGTTTTCACTTTGATTTTTGCAAAAATGTAAGGAATTCTATTTTTCAAAACAGAAAAATAACTATCTTATTGTGACTTTGAGACAGAGAAGAGTTTGTTTTCATTTTTAGTATTATCTGTCAATGTTTGACAGTTGCATTTTTTTTCCCAAATGAGAATTGTGCATCAAAGTTTAAGTCCCAAGAGATGTTATCAGTCTGAACAGCCCAGTGAACAAATATTTGTGAACCTCCTTCCAAATGAAATGTTCTATAGAAAGGTGGAAGTGGTAAGAAACCGTTGAAACCGTGGTTAAGAAGGTAGGTCTTTGTGGGTACTGATGGGAAATAGTCGTTAGGGGAAAGCTGCTTCACCACACAGGAAACAGCAAAACTCTTGAATGCATCTTGTCCAGCTGTGGCAGAAGAATTTACATAGATAACATTTTAAAGCCGAGAGTTTATACCCAGCCAGTGATCAAGAAAGGGAGAGGCGAAGGGCTGAAGGCAGACAGTGGAAGAAAAATGTTTTAGTTGCAAGACCTACACGGTGTACATTTTGCAAATCTCATAGCTACGTGTCTTCCCAGAAAAGATGTTTAAAATAGAGACCTACCCTGCATCATATTGAAAAATAGATGAATCTCAATGGAGATAAAAGAAACAACGAAAAAAATATTTACCAAACAAAAAATTCAAAGAAGCACTTCATAATTTAATGTAACAACTATTATTATTATTAAATGCCTTAAAATTGACATCTTTTCTAATTATAGATATTTAGAAAAGTAATAAATACACATATTTATAATAATTATTAAAAGTAATAACAACAAAGGTGCTACTTTTTCTTGCTTACAAGGAAACCATTTACTTTTGTCAATTAACTTAACTGTCCTGAAGCTTCTATAAGCTCAGAACTACCATCCACACATTACAGATGAGCAACTCAGAGAAGTGGCGGCTTTTGACCAAGGTCTCAGGACTCAAGTTTTAAATCCAGGTGTGCTGAACTTTGAAGCTTATACTTGTCAAACATTGCCGTGCTACTTCTACCACGATATTTTCAACCATAATCAAAATAGTTACATTCTGCTTTCATTTAGCTCTCTCTTGTGTTTTCAGTTATTTTTTCTTCGTCTAGCACTTCACATTTATCCTGCGAATATACCCAGGTATTTTATTCTTAAAGAAAATTTTGCAAATGTTCTCTTGGAAAGGTCTTTTTGTGGCTTCTGGTTTTGTTCATCACTCTATTTCTAACTATTGTTCTTATTACTATTTCACAATATTGTGACATACTACTAAAGTCATTTCAATGTAAACTCTTTGAAACTAAACATGCTTCAACAATAACATTGTGGCTATAACTCCAATTTTCACCTTTGTGGAAATAATTGTGTTTTTGCTATGAAATATATATGAGAAGAAAGAAAAAGCATGAAGTAAAAAATGACCAAAAAATTGAAATAAACTAGTTAACAGCTCGATATAGTGATCTTTCATAACACTCTATTCATCCAGTGAATTTATAAGATTTTGAAAATGTTGGCAATTCCTTTAAGTAATCCAGGTACTATTATCAGAGAAAAACATCTCAAAGGCAAATGCCCTAATATGTCCATCCCTAGCTTGAGATCACGTGCATATGCAAATAGCTGATGTGTGTGCATATTCTTTCCTTCTTATTGTCTATATCACAGGTCCCCTTTTTCTAGGTGCTTCAGTGTTGCAAGAAGTTAGCCCAGTTCATTTTTCACCTTGCACCCAAAATCTAAGCAAAAAATTTGCACACTATCTGTCCACTTTCTTCCCCTTCTTTTCCCTGGTCGAAGTACCTCAGCAAGGTGGTATTTGACTTGTACAGATGCTCTATCCATCATTCCATCTTTCCCTTACACAAAGCCTAGTTCATCTCACATCTGATTCCTCTTCCAATTCCTGTCACTCTCCCAATTACTTCTTGAACTTATGGAAAGTCAATCTCTCTCTCCTTTTTAAAAGTACTTAGAGAACTCTTTCAGTTCCTATATATTTATGTGTCATACTCCAGTTTAACTTGTATCAGCCTACAAGATAATTTAAAATATTATTTAACCGCTTTTCTGTTTTGGTTCAATAATAGTTTTTAATGTTTCTGTGTGTTTTACAAACATGCACAATTCACGTATGATGGTTAGCTGGGCTTGTTTGGGCTGTCCTGACAGCAGGCTGAAGAATGAGTTAGAAATCACCCTCTGAGAGAAACACTTTCCTGTAGGGGAATGACTATAGTTATAAACATTTAAGATTTGTCTAAAGCTGTCTGCTAGGCCCATATTCCCATTGTCACCGTTCCTTTAATACAGCTCTTTTGGATTTTGAAAGGTAGTAGATTCCTAGGATTAAAGCATTTAC
This sequence comes from Lepilemur ruficaudatus, assembly GCA_963574885.1. NCBI lineage: Eukaryota > Metazoa > Chordata > Mammalia > Primates > Lepilemuridae > Lepilemur > Lepilemur ruficaudatus. The sequence continues at coordinate 36,284 of CAUYRT010034826.1, forward strand.
AATGGTAGAGACCATCTGTAGGAATCTAGTCTGGCCCTCCCATTTCACAGCTGAGGAGAGTGAGACTCAGCTCTGTAAGTGCACTGCAGGTTGGGTCAAGGATCCAGTTTTTTCTGATTTCTAATGCTTACTTACTAATTTAGTATAATTACTATTACTTTCTATCAGTAAGGCATTGGGCCCAGGGACCCAGGCCAGATTAAAAATAAAAGGTCAAAATAGCCTGAATGTGTTTTACCATGTCCAAATATTTCTATTTTAGAGGAAAATATAATGATATCTGTATATTTGATCAGGTCTGAGGTGCAGTATTTGGAAATCCTCGTGACCACTGATTCACACTTTCAAATTTTGGAAGCACAAGTCACTAATGGCATTTGGAAATAATCATACTCTCTTGGTCCAGTTGGATCTTTAAGGCAATTTCTCCTAGAATAAACCATACAAAATCACTAAAATGGAATAAACTTAAGTTGCATGGAGGACTGAGCATACACAATCCTGAGTGATTAAATATAAATTCTATGATTTATCACTTTGAAGACCTGGTGCTTGGCTTCTGTGACAGCATTTAACAATTCTTTTCATCAGAAACATTTCTCACGCTGCACTTTAAATGCAGTTCTTTGTCTGGTCTAGAACAGGCTGGGAAAGAGCTGGCAAAGGGCCTATGGTTATATAGATATCAGGGTCTTAAAGCATCTTTAATCTTCCCCTTGTAGGTTGAATTCCTTCCACCAAATCTCTTAACTCGGTTCAAACAGGTCTTATAGTTTCCAGTCTGAATCCTCACCGTAGTCTGCTTTCTAACCTCACCCTGCAGTTTCTTCTGTTCCTGTCATTAAGTCCATGATGAAACTCAAAACTCACAAGTGGGATGATGTGGGCTGTGTTTGTAAAGGAAGTTCATTTTGGCAAATTTTAATGTTCTTTACCTGCATTCTCATATCGTAGATAGATATTTTGTCTATCGCTATATATTTTGTTTATTGCTATCTTGATACGCTCTAAACAAATAACTAGGCTCCTCCCACCAATATCAATTCGTTATTTGTTAAATTAAAATGTTGCACGCATGCACAGACACAAAACACGAAAAACTTGTGATCACTGATCATGTTTAATACTCATTTTATTCATACATAAAAATAATAATTTTTGTACTATACATTGTAAGGCATATATTCTTGGCCCCTATGTGTGTCCTGGAAAGGTATTCTGAATTTGCTATTGTTCACTGGTTTTATAGACACCATGGTTCAGGCCAGGGGCATTGAAGTAGCAGAGCTGAATATGATAGAAATGAGTCACTCTTGCAGACAGAATAGGGCAGAATAGCAGTGGGCAAAGAGAATTTCACTGAGATTTTTTAAAAATAAGATTTTAGGATTTAGAAAAGAAATGGAATATGTTAAAAAATAGAAGAGCAAATTGGGGAATGACTAAAAAAGAATAAAAAGGAAGTGAAAATTTAAAGAAATGTGTCTGTTAGGCAAAATGTAAGAGTATTGGGAAAAAATAAGTTAAGCAGACTGACATTTTTGGCAGCACAAAATAACATATCTGTATATATCTATATACTCATATCTATAATAAAAAGAGAGAAAAGAAATAAGAAAGAATCATCACTGCTGTTGCTATTTCTTTTACTTTTGGTCTTATTAACTATGACCAAAAAAATAATCTGGTATTATTGTGCCAATCAAATTAATTCATAATGAAGTCTACATCTTTTTTCGCTCTTATTTTTACAAAATACTTACATTGCACTATTGTTCAGTCAACTTATTGCATAATGTTGGTGATCAGTCCCAGTCATGTTAACGTTTTAGACATCTTTGAAAGTGCAAAACATTGCAGAACTTTGGATTTATAGTAATTACTAAAATTAAACAAAAATCACCTTCAAAAAATATCCAGAATACTTATCAAAAGAGACACATTGAATTATGTTTAAATTCTTCATTTTGTTTGCCCTAGAAAGACCTTATTCCCTACGAGTAGAAAAATACCCTTAGGTGTGCAATTTAAATTTACTTGGGATGTGTAAATTACCTAAATTAATTTTTACTTTCCATTTGTTTAGCCAACTGGTTCTTTTCTTGTAATCTGATTGACAAAGATAATGATGAGAAAAGATATTCTAAGACAATCATTTTCTTTCTAAAATCTAGGCTGATCTAAATTCATCCACTCCTCTAAAATTATGATTTATAACTAGGTTTAAATTTCTAATGTTTATTTATTATGACCTAATTTTAGAAAATAGTTTTCACATGGAGTACCCTACTTATAAACAGTTCAACAAGATTCGATTTGCTCACATCCAAGAAAATCTTTTTTTAGCATATGTCTTTTTTCTTTTTTTAAAATTTTTCTTTCAAAATATTAAGAGGATACAAGTGTTTTTGTTGCATGCATACCTTGTATAATGCTTAAGTCAGCTTTTGCTTTCGGTGTGCCCATCACCGGAATAATGTTTATTGTAACCAATAGGTAAATTTTTATCCCTCACTCCCCTCCTACCCTCCTCCTTTCTTGGTTTCTCATGTTCTTTATAGCACTTTGTGCCCACGTGTACCCAATGTTTACCTTCCACTTATCAGTGAGAACAAATGGTGTTTGATTTTTCCACTCTGGAAATACTTCACCTAGGATAATGGTCTCCAGTTTCATCCAACTTGCTGCAACCAATATTATTTCATCCTTTTTATAGCTGAGTAGTATGCCATGGTATACATATACAAAATTTCCTTTATTCACTCATGAATTGATAGGCACTTGGGTTGATTCCACATCTTTGCAGTTGTGATTTGTGCTGTAATAAATATTTGAGTGAAGGTGTCTTTATTTACAAAATCACTTCTTCTCCTTTGAATAGATATCCAGCATGGGAATTATTCAATCAAATGATAGTTTGACTTAGTTCTTTGAGGAATCTCCATACTGTTTTCCATAGAGGTTGTAATAGTTTGTAGTCCCACAAACAGTACATAAACTTTTCTTTCTCTCTGCATCTATGCCAGCATCTATTGCTTTTTGATTTTGTTAATAGCCACTGTGATAGGGGTAAGGACGTTATTCATGAGAGTTTTAATTTGCATTACCCTGATGATTAGTGATGTTGAGCATTTTTTCATATGTTTATTGGCCATTTATCTTCTTTTGAAAAACTTCTGTTCATATCTTTTGCCCACTTTTTGATGGCGTTGTTTGTTTGTATCTTGCTGATTTGAGTTATTTGTAGATTCTAGATATTAGCCCTTTGTCAGATGTATAGTTTGCAAATATTTTCTGTCATTTTTAGGCTGTCTATTCACAGTGTTGATTATTTCCTTGGCTGTGCAGAATTTTTTTATGCACATTTACTGTTTTGTTTTTTTAAATAGATAAATAGCTTTTTCCTTTTTAATTATTATAGGTACATAATAGTTTTATTTATTTATAGGGTACATGTGATGTTTTGAAACAGGCATACACACGAATTAATCAAATTAGAGTAATTGGACTATAATCAACAATAAGTAAGAGTATACTTTAAAATAACTAAAAGAGTAGAATTGGGATACCCCTAATGCAGAAGGTTTTTAATTTAATTAGTCCATTTATTTATTTTTTTGTTGCTGTATTTGCTGTTGGCATCTTAGTCATAAATCCTGTGGGTAGGAAAATGTCTAGAAGAGTTTTTCCTACATTTTCTTCTAGACCTCTTATGGTTTCATGAACTACATTTAAATCTTTAATCCATCTTCAATTGATTTTTTGTATGTGGTGAGAGATAGGGGTCCTGTTTCATTCTTCTGCATATGGATATTCAATTTTCCCAGCATCATTTATTGAACAGGGCATCCTTTATCCAGTGTATTTGGATACACTTTATCCAGTGTATTTGGATACACTTTTATCTTTCTCTTGTTTGTTGCTCTGGCTAGGACATTCAACACTACACTGCATAGAAGTGGTGAGAGTGGACATCCTTGTCTGGATCCAGTTCTTAAGGGGAATGCTTTCAAATTTTTCCCATTCAGTATGATATTGGCTGTGGGTTTATTACATATGACTTTGATAATTTTAAGGTATGTGCCTAGTTTGCTACAAGTTTTAATCATGAAAGGTTACTGGATCTTTTTTTTTTTTTTTCTGGCTGATTCTTTTTTTTTTTTTAATTTATTTATTTATTTATTTATTTATTTATTTTGAAAGAAAATTGGATTAACTGTATTAATTTTGTACAAAACAAATTTCAAAGCAAGGAAAATTATTAGTGATAAAGAGATGCATTACATAGTAATAAAAGATTCCATTCTACAGCATATACTTCTTAATATATATGTACCTAAAAACTGAGCATCAAGGCACCAGGGAAAAGAAATTGATAGAACTACAAGGGAAAATGGATAAACTCACTATTATAGAAGGAAACTTCAACACCATGTAT
>CAUYRT010034829.1:0-17723 GCA_963574885.1 Lepilemur ruficaudatus
TCCCAGCTACTCGGGAGACTGAGGCAGGAGGATCGCCTGAGCCCAGGAGTTTGAGGTTGCTGTGAGCTAGGCTGATGCCACAGCACTGTAGCCCGGGCAACAGAGTGAGACTCTGCCTCAAAAAAATAAATCAAAAAATAAAAATAACTTTATTGAAATATATCTAATGTACAATAAACTGCACATATTTAAAGTGTACAGTTTGATGAGTTTAAAGGTCATGAACATATCCTTCACCCTTAAGAGTTTCCTTATACTCCTTGTAATCTATCCCTCCCTTTCCTACTGCCATGTTCCCAGACAGCCGCTGTTTTACTTTCAGGCAATATAGATAGTTTGCATTTTCTAGAATTTAATATCAATGGAATCATATAGTCTTTTTTTGGTCTGGCTTCTTTCACTCAGTATAATTATTTTGAGATTTGGTTGTATTATATATTTATCAATAGTTCATTCCTTTTTTTGCTGAGTGGTATTCCATTATATAGATAAATTACAATTTGTTTATCCACCCATCTGTTGATGGATATGTTTACACTTTGGGGCTATTCAAATAAAGCTGTTATGAATGTTCATGTACAAATCTTTATGTGGACATATGCTTTGATTTCTCTTGGGTACATTCCCAGGAGTGGAATGGCTGGGTCATAGGATAAGTGCATGTTTAGCTTTTTTTTTTTTTTTTAACTTTTTAAGAGGCTGCCAAAGTGGTTATATCATTTTACATTCCCACCAGCAGGGTATGAGAGTTCCAGTTGCTTAACTGCTTGGCAAATACCTAGTGAAGTCAAGGTCAGTCTTTTTAATTTTAACCATTCTGATGGGTACATAGTGGTATCTTTTTGTGGTTTTTAATTTGTATTTGACTAATGATGTTAAGCAACATTATTACGTGCTAATTGGCCATCCCTTTATCTTCTTTGTTCAATTAATTGTTCAAATCTTTGGTCATTTTTTATTTGGCTTATTTCTCTTCTTAAAGAGTTGAAAGATCTCATTGTGTATTTTTTTCTTTTTTAAAAAAAATTTGTTTTGATAGTTGGAGATCCTAACTCTCTATCTGTTAGGTAGATAGGATCTCTAGCCTCGTTGTGTATTTTAGATACAAGCTCTTTGTCAGATATATGTTTTGCAAATATTCTATTCCAGTCTGTGGCTTGCCTTTTAATTTTATACTTAACAGCATCTTTTGAAGAGCAAAGGATTTTAATCTTATGAAATCAAATTTATTTTTTTCTTTTTCATGCTTTTTGTGCCCTATTATTTCTATCTTTTTTTTTTCCTTTTACCCCTTACATGTAAGTATTTCTAGTTAATTTTTGTATATGGGGTAGGGTAAGGGTCAAGGTTTTTTGTTTGAGATAGCCTCTCACTCTGTTTCCCAGGCTAGAGTGCAGTGGTGTCATCATAGCTCACTGCAACCTCAAACTCCTGGGCTCAGGCGACTCTACTGCCTCAGTTCCTGATTAGCTGGGACTACAGGTGGGTGCCACCACATCTGGTTTAACTTTTAATTTTTTTGTAAAGACAAGGGTCTCACTATGTTGCTCAGGCTGGTCTTGAACTATTGGCCTCAAGCAATCCTCCTGCCTCAGCCTCCTAAAGTGCTAGGATTACAAATGTGAGCTACTGTGTTTGGCCTGTTTATTTGGTTTTTTGTTTTTGTTTTTTACATTTGGCTCTTCAATTGTTCCAGCACTGTTTGTGGAAAAAATTATTCTTTCCCCATTGAATTTCCTTGGCAATTTCATTGAACATTGAGCATCAATTGATCATATACGTGCAGATCTATTTTGACTCTCTTCTGTTCCATTCATCCATATATCTATCTTTATGCTAATACCAGTACTGTAGTTTTAAAATGTCTTGAAATCACAGAGTGTAAGTGCTCCTTTTGTTCTTTTTCAAAATTCTTTTGGCTATTCTAGGTTTTTTTGAATTAGTTTGTTAATAGCTAAAAAAAAGTCTGCTGGGATTTTGATTGGGATTGCATGGAATCTACAGATCTCTTTTCCGAATTAACTCCTGGTTGCTTCAGCAGTGGTCCTCAACTTGCCTATGAGCCCACCTTAATAACCTAGAACAGGACTGGTTTCACTCCAGTGTACTGGGTTGCTGCTCCTCAAACACCCTGTGAACTTACACACCTCCAGCCTTTGCTCATTTCCTTCCCTACTTAGGTCTCCTGGGCACCATCCTACTTGCCCTCAGCTCAAGTATTATCCCTCTGTGAAGCTCTCCCTCACCCATCCCAGACCAGGACTGAATCACTCACTTGTTTGGGCCTCATACCACCTGTCCACACCTCCCTCACAGGCACACAGAACTCTGAATACTACTTAATACCATTTGAGTGGTCATTACTTGTTCATTCATCTTTCTCCCAGATTTGACAGAACTCTTCCAGGCAAGGACTATATTATTATTATTCTTATTATATATATATTTTTTAGAGATAGAGGTCTCACTCTATTGCCCAGGCTGGAGTGCAGTGGCCAATCATAGCTCACTGTAACCTCAAACTCCTGGGGCTCAAGGGATCCTCCCTCCTCTACCTCCAGAGCAGCTAGGACTAAAGGCTCTCGTCACCATGCCTGGCTAATTTTTATTTTTTGTAGTGATAAGGTCTCACTATGTTGCCCTGCGGGTCTTAAAATCATGGCCTCAAGGGATCCTCCTGCTTCACCTCCCAAAGAGCTGGGATAACAGGTGTGAGCCACTGTGCCTGGTCTGGTCTGGGACCATATTATTTTTTACCTTGGTATTAAAGGCATCCTTTTTTTAATTAAACTTTTTGAGATAATTACAGATTCACATGCAGTTCTAAGAAATATAATAGAGATCCCACCATACCCTTTACCCAGTTTTCCTCAATAGTAATATCTTGAAAAACTTTAGTACAATAACATAACCAGAAAATCTCCACTGGTACAATCCGATATTTCTCACATTTCCCAGTTTTACATGTAACTTATGTGTGTGCATGTGTGTAGTTAAGGGCATCTTTTTACTACTTAAACTTTAACAATGACTTATTTAGCACCAACTATATTCCAGAGAGCTGAATGCTAGAAATATAAGACAAGATCTGTTTTCAAAGTTAACATAGTAAAGGCAGTTATTCGAGTTACTCAGGGTGTTGTGGGAGCCCAGAAGCACCTAGTTCACTTTTTTTTGGTGGTGGTAGTGAGGGAACAGGGAAGGACATCAGGATAGGCCTTGGTTGAGGCCTGCTTCTAGCAGCTGCTCAATAAATGTGTTAAATTATGTTGAACCCAACATATTCCATGTAGTCTCATGCAAATCCTCACATCCCTGAGGGTTCTACTATTTTCACATTCATTTGGCAGGTGGAACATTCGAGGCTCAAAGCCCTTATGTGCCTCTCGCAGGGTCACACAGTAAGGACGTGACACGAATGAAAACAACCCATGAATTCTGACTCCAAGACCAGGGCTCTCTCCCCCATTGGCGGTAACTGGGGCACATCCCCTTGCCACGTATGCCTTTCCTCTATTTGGAACTTTGCCACCACCCCCTTCCGATTTTCTTGGCTGCCTTGCACAGTAGCCTTTCCACGTGGCAACTGCGGGGAGAGCCAACGGAGTGCGCAACAGCAAACACGAGTGAGCTCTACCGCCCAGCAACCACAAGCCACGCGCCGATCACCACCCTGACCAGTGCGCCGCTGCATGGCGCATGCGCACGCCGGGCGGATGTACCCGAGGTTCCATCGCCGCTGGAGCCAGGGGCGGGACCGGAAGTCACTCTGCACCTCTCGGTTGCCAAGAGACGGAGCTTCCACAAGCCGGAGGGAGGTTCTCCAGCTTTTTCCCCTCTGTTTCTCTGCTTTCGCGTTTCCAAATCTGGTCACCATGTCGGACCCCGAAGTCGAGGTCTTACGAAGCACCTTTCCCTCTTACATGGCGGAGGGCGAGCGGCTCTACCTGTGTGGGGAATTCTCTAAAGCCGTCCAGAGCTTCAGCAACGTGAGTCGCGCTCTGAACCTGTCCACCACCCGTCACCACTTTCGATTGCAGTTAACACTGAGGCCCTGATGATGCCTGGAGGACCCTATTGTTTCCATTATTCACTGATTCCTGACTGATACAAACACTGTCACAGCTTAAGCCCTGTGCTTGGTCATTCCTACCAGTTCCCACTTGAGTTCTCCATTCTCTGCATTAACAGTGACCTCTTCCTCTACTTTTACTTAAATGTTTCCTGATAAACTGGCCTCCTTTCCACAGAGCAGACTCAATTTCCCATCATTGACCGGGAGATGGGCTGGGAGGTTGCATGTAGAAGCCACGATGTCTCCGGCACAGAGTTGCTTATAAAAGGTGGTCAGTAAGTAACTAACATTATTATAATAACCTTAGTATAAATTGCACCGCCCCACTCTGAGGGGATTGGGTACTGTTTGAGGATATCAGGCACACTGCTGAGGGCAGCACAATCCTATGAGGGAGGTACTGTTATCACTGCATTTTATAAATGAGGAAACTGATAGCGAAGTTGAGCAACATGGCCAAGGTCACCGAACTAGCAAGTGGCAGAGGAAGGATTCAAAGCCAGGCACTTAGACTTCCGTGCTGAGGTGCTAACCATCATACTATACAGGTAAACTATAAGATATTCTTAGCCTGAGCAAGAGTGAGACACCATCTCTACTAAAAACAGAAAGAAATTAATTGGCCAACTAAAAATATATAGGAAAAATTAACCGGGCATGGTGGTGCATGCCTGTAGTCCCAGCTACTTGGGAGGCTGAGGCAGGATTGCTAGAGCCCAGGAGTTTGAGGTTGCTGCGAGCTAGGCTAACACCATGGCACTCTAGCCCAGGCAACAGAGTGAGACTCTGTCTCAAAAAAAAAAAAAAAGAAAAGAAAAGATATTCTTATGGCAATTTCTTTTGCTACAAATAGCCCGCTTCTTATTCCAAAGGGAGTGGTAGGATAGCCCTCTAACCAGTCCTGAGAGTCCGTATAAAGTCAAGCTTCTCAACTGCTACTCAGAGTCTTTTGTCCCTTTCAATCACCAACCACACCCTAAAACCAGAAATGATGACCAGATGGGTGAACAATTGAGTTCAGGAGCCCTGCCCCCACTCACTTTTCTCTTGCTGAACCATCTCTCATCCTGGAGAAGCCCAGGCAGAGAAAAAAAGAACACCCCAAGGAAGGTAGCTTTAGATGAGAAGTGGTCTGTTTCCAGGAGAGATAGTAGCTACTTCCTCTTCTTAGAAAAATAGGAAGGTCCTAGAAAGGAATAGGTACAGTTTGATAGTACACCAAAGACTGGCAATAATCTCTAACAGAAGAAGAGGACATGGGGAATGTGGGAATCACTCATCCCCATTTGAGGACCAAAAATCACAATTTCAGCTTTCCTGGCATTTTCATGGTAATCCCCTGAAATAGAGATTAGTTTTCAATTAGCTATGTAAAAAGAGAAGGCTAGTGGAATGCAGCCTTCTTGCAGATTGCATTTTGTCCTAAAATCCCATTTTATCTGTTTAAGAATGCTTAGCCTTTGAAATTTGTCTTGAGTAGTGTGTTGTGCAGCCATTTCAGGTTTGTGGTTGAATTTGATGTGCATAAAACATCCTTTGGTTCTATTGCCTGCATGGATTGGGGAAATCTTAGGCATTGGTAGAAGGTCAGTATCCACAGAGTAGCATATTCTTGCATCCCAACCAGTAGCTTCCACAATAGCTGTGATTAAACCCTGTTCGAGATGAGCTATGTGCAGATAATCAAGTTGACTGAGCAGAGATCAGTGTTATGCTGCTTTTGTCTGAAAAGATCCAGAGCATGTTTGCTGGCCTGAAGAGTCCCCTTGAAACTCTGCAGGAGGGTCTGGGCTGCCCTTTCCAGTTGAACTTCTGCTTTGTTCTTCATGGTGCCTGTCAACCTGAGTGGTTCCTTTCTCAGGCTCTTCACCTTCAGAATGGAGACAAGAACTGCCTGGTTGCCCGCTCCAAGTGCTTCCTAAAGATGGGAGACTTGGAGAAATCCCTGAAGGATGCTGAGGCTTCACTCCAGAGTGACCCAACTTTCTGCAAGGTGATTGCATGGGTGGGAGGACTCAATCTTGCTTTCACCACTGTTATTGCCTGTAGCAGCCTCTGGTTACAAGTACTTGAAGAACTGGCCAGACTGCCTAGTGTTTGATGCCATTTTCTCTCCATAGGTCACTTGCCTAGTTCCCTGCCCCTGTATTCTAGCCTTGACCCTCAACCCAGGACCCTTCTGTTCTGCCACACCTGAATCCTGTAAGGCCTTATCTGTCCACATTGATTTGACTTCCTCTCATTCCAGGGGATTTTACAAAAGGCTGAGACACTGTACACCATGGGAGACTTTGAGTTTGCCTTGGTGTTCTATCATCGAGGCTATAAGCTGCGGCCTGATCGGGAATTCAAAGTTGGAATTCAGAAAGCCCAGGAAGCCATCAACAATTCAGTGGGAAGTGAGTGATCACAGGGTATATATCCTTATCCAGGAAGGCTCTTGGAATCCTTAGGTTTAGAGGAAGGCCTGATGTGTGGTGGGTGAGCAACCACTACCAGGCCTACAGGGATTCCCATGCTTGGATTTAGCTACTGCTAACACTGTTGAGGATTACAAACTGTCCACCAGGAGGATAAGTCCCTGATCCACTGTACTGAGTGCTGCAGCACCTGGTTTTCCTAAAGGCAAGGTTAGAATGGCTGTTTCAAAGTAGGCCTACCTTTAGCCTGGTATCATAAGACAGAATGGGGTCCAGCCTTCCCTAGTCCCTGGCTTCCTCCCTCACCACCTGTGAACAAAGGGTCTGGCTTTACCAGTCAGCTCAATGGAAGGGGGCGGAGGGAGGCGGGTGAGAATTTGCCACTGTGGGTGGCAGAGTGTGGAAATGGCGATGGCACACGAAGGGGAGTGCCCCTGTGCCCAGGGCCTCACTTTGTTTGGAAATCTGGTTGCCATGGCTGTGGACTAGTTGGGACTGTATGGCTCCTAGAAGAGTGTTAACACCCAACAGCCTGCACCATTTGCCTGCTAGGCTGGCTCCGGACCAGCTTTACCACAGCCTCCACCACCCTCCTGCCAAAGGCAGCCATTTCCACATCAAAATATGTGATAGGTTGTGCCTGGGGACCCTGGCCAACCTGAGCCCCAGCTTCTGTCCTTGTAGGTCCTTCTTCAATTAAGCTGGAAAACAAAGGGGACCTTTCCTTCTTAAGCAAGCAGGCTGAGGTAAGGGCTCTGGTTCTGTGGTTGTGTCCTTCTAAGGGAAGAGGCCATGTGTGCCTGAGAAGCACAGGTCTTAGTGGCCCTCTTGCCTGGGAACTATTAGCTCCTGCCCATGATGGGTAGCCATGGGATTCTGTCCCAGCTCCAGAGAGGTCTTGGGAGTCTAGCTATTGCCCGACCAGGCATACTCCATGGTTCTCAGCCTGCAGAGAGGTCCTGGAATTGGAGAAATCTGGAATCACTGACTCCGGGGCCATGGCTGGGTACACTGTGCACCTTGCTGAAGCTCTGTTGGATGTTGCTCCATTTTCCCAGAATATGAAAGCCCAGCAGAAGCCTCATCCAATGAAACACATCTCATACCACACCAAGACAGAGTCCAAACGGAGGGGCTCACTCAAGAGTGAGAAGATTGTCCGCCAGCTTCTGGGGGAGCTCTACGTGGACAAAGAGTATCTGGAGAAGCTCCTGTTGGATGAAGGTTTCTGACACTTTGTTGGCATGGGGACTTGGGGCAAAAGAAATCTAGGTGGATGCTTAATGTGTGAGCCAGAGGCAGAGCACATCATGTAATATTAGCTGACATGTACCTGTGGACAGGTTTTATTAGCAGTTTCATTTTACAGATGAGGAAACTAAGGCGCAGACCTGTGGAAACTAAGTACACGCATAGGGAGGCAACGACATGGCTTTTTTTTTTTTTTTTTTTTTTTTTTTGAGACAGGGTCTCACTCTGTTGCCCGGGCTAGAGTGCCATGGCATCAGCCTAGTTCACAACAACCTCAAACTCCTGGGCTCAAGCAGTCCTCCTGCCTCAGCCTCCTGAGTAGCTGCGACTACAAGCATGCGCCACCATGCCTGGCTAATCTTTTTCTATATATATTTTTAGTTGGCCAATTACTTTCTTTCTATTTTTAGTAGAGGTGGGGTCTTGCTCTTGCTCAGGCTGGTTTCGAACTCTTGACCTTGAGTGATCCTCCCACCTCAGCCTTCCAGAGTGCTAGGATTACAGGCATGAGCCACCGCGCCTGGCCCATGGCTTGTATTGCAATCCAGGAAGTCTAATTTAAGAGTCAGTGCTCTTAAGCTCTGTGGTACCCTGGGAGGGAACAACAAAGATTTGGGCTCCTTTACCACCATCATCCCTGAAGGTCCCCTGGGCCTTCAATCTGTACAATGGGCAAAGGAATCTGGCAGACAGGTGCTCGAATCCAAGGATATTAGTGTTAGAATGTTCTGAAACATCATCTGTTCCAATCTCTTCTTTCTTTCTTTCTTTCTTTTTTTTTTTTTTGAGACCGAGTCTCTGTTGCCCGGGCTAGAGTGCCATAGCATCAGCCTAGCTCACAGCAACCTCAAACTCCTGGGCTCAAGCGATCCTCCTGCCTCAGCCTCCTGAGTAGCTGGGACTATAAGCATGCGCCACCATGCCCAGCTAATTTTTTCTATATATTTTTAGTTGGCCAATTAATTTCTTTCTGTTTATAGTAGAGACGGGGTCTCGCTCTTGCTCAGGCTAGTTTCAAACTCCTGACCTTGAGCGATCCGCCCACCTCAGCCTCCCAGAGTGCTAGGATTATAGGCGTGAGCCACCGCTCCCGGCCTTCCAATCTCTTCTTTCATAGATTAGGAAATAGGGACCCTGAATGGGGAGTAACTTTTCCAAGATGACAAGCAAGATAATGGTGGAATCAACACTGGAACCCAGGCCTCCTGACCTCTAGTCCAGTGCTCTTTCTACCACACTGTGCTGCCAGTGACAGGACATAGGACAGAGCCCTAAAATGAATGTCTCATATAAACATGGGGGTGGCAGTATTGCCATTAGCTGATAAGGCTGAGCAGGTGTCACCCTTGAAACAAATGTCTTTTTTCCAGAACTGGCTTCCCAAAGTCATGTGCAGGGTTACCTGCAGGGCCATGACACAGGGACAGCTTCATTGCTGGCACATCTCCTGGGTAACACACTTAAATGCTTCCTGTTCTCCAGAGGACCTGCCGTGGAGGGAAGGGGTGGCCTGAACATTACCCCAAGTGGCCTTGCAGCTTTGCTACTGGCTCTAACCTCTGGCCAGGCAGTGGGAAGGGATTGGGCACACACTGGCCCACTTGGCACCTGGGGAATCACTGGTCACTGGCAGCGTGGGCCAGGTCATACATTTAGACTCTGTTCTGAGGACACAGCTTGAAATGGGGGAGCCCCAAGGGCTGGAGGCTTCTCAGTGAGCTACCACTGTTCCTTCTAGCTCCTCAGATCTTGACATGGGGGGCCTATTCCGTGGAAGTTCCTGAAAGGGGGCTCTGGCCTCACCCTGGCCTGGATAAACCCACTCTGCCACCATTGCACTCACTCTCCTGACTGTTTCCACAACTCCAGGCAGAGCTCCTCACAGAGGGCCCTGCCACAAGGAGCGGAGCCAAGAGGAGGTGACTCCCTCAGAGGCCTGTTCTCCTTTGCGCCTCCTCACACCCCGTCCCCACAGACCTGATCAGAGGCACCATGAAGGGCGGCCTGACTGTGGAGGACCTCATCATGATGGGCATCAACTACCTGGACACCCGCAGCAACTTCTGGAGGCAGCAGAAGCCAATCTACGCCAGGGAGCGGGACCGGAAGCTGATGCAAGAGAAGTGGCTGCGGGACCGCAAACGCAGTCCCTCGCAGACAGCCCATTACATCCTCAAGAGCCTGGAGGACGTCGACATGTGTGGGTGGTGTTCTTGGAGGGGCAGGGCAGATGCCTGCAGTCCCTTGCCAGGTGGGGAGGGAGCAGTAGTCGCCTGAGCCCTGGGCTCTCTGACCTGTGGATGGTATCAGCGGGGAGAGGAGCCACCCCTTCAGCCAAGGGGAGCCCACCATCACCTCCACCTCACCCCTTTCCCTTCCCAGTGCTGACCAGCGGCAGTGCCGAAGGGAGCCTTCAGAAAGCTGAGAAAGTGCTGAAGAAGGTACTGGAATGGAACAAAGAAGAGGTACCCAACAAGGATGAACTGGTTGGAAACTTGTACAGCTGCATAGGAAATGCCCAGATCGAGCTGGGGCAGATGGCGGCAGCCCTGCAGAGCCACAGAAAGGACCTGGAGATCGCCAAGGAATAGTGAGTGCCCTGGGGCAGGCCACAGCCATGGGTCTACAGAGGAGTGGGGCCTGGGCCTCTGTGTGGCCTTTGCCAGGCTGCTGGTGGCTTAGCACTCATTTTCTGTCCTGCATGCCTGGGGCAGATTACTCCAGAGGTAGTGACCACCTGCCTGGGACTGGGGTTAGGGAGCACATCTAGGCTGTTAGCCTTTTTGCCACAAAGAGGGTAGTGGTTCAAAATTCCAAAAAGCTCCTAATGGTCTGGCTCGTAGGGATATTTTACATCGCCTCAACAGGCACGCAGCAAGCCCCAGACATGCCAGAGGCTGCTCACTTCGGGAACACAGCAGTGAGCAAACACAAGGGCCATTTCCCTGCATATGTCAAAAAGGGACATAGCTTATTTGCAACTGTGATAAGTGCCATGGGGAAAAAGTACGGGATCCAGTGCTGTAAGAAATGAGGACTTGAGTGGACACTGGGGACACACACCGGAAGGCCCTGAGGCAGGAGGAAGCCTGAGGCTGGAGAGCACCCAGCACTGCCTGGGAAGAGTGGGCAGGGCTTGGATCTCGCTGTGCTGACCAAGAGCAGCGTGGCGCCCAACCCTCGGCGACCACCGCTGCCCTCCCTGCCTCACCTTCTCTCTCCAGCTCCTCCCACGAATCTCCTCCAGAGACACATGCTTTTCCATCAACTCCCTTCCCGTGCTAACAGGTAGGCCTGGGCCCCTCAGTGCCTGCAGGTTAAAAACTAAACACCTTCTCCTGGCCCTCAAGGCCCTCTCTAAACCCGCCTCTGCACTGCCCTCCTATAGCAGTCTTCCGCTGGGGTCCGCCTTCCCTGAACACGCCTGTCCCCTGCCCTCTTCCCTGATACAGGCCCCACGTGCCGTCCGTTCCCAGTTCATTTCTCACCTATCCCCACCGTGTTGAGCAGGAGTATCACGTATTGGTCATTCCAGAAGTAGGAAAAAAACAGCTCTAAAAACAGACTCATTTTTGCATCCAGGCTCTGCCACTTAGAAGCTATGTGGATTAAGTTATTCTTCGCCTCAGTTTCTTCATCTTTAATGAAGGTATAGTAACAGCAACTCAGAGAGACTGTGAAGATTAAATAAAATGTGGATCCAACCTTGGATCCAACCATCTCCCATGCACAAATGACTTAAAAATCTTTACTCCTCGCCAGACTTCTCTCCTGACCCCCAGAGCTGCATGTCCAGCTGATTGTAAGGCATTTGCATTTGGATGTCCCGCAGCAATGCCAGACTTCTTACGTTCAAATCAGAATCCCTTCTCTTCCATACCTCTTGTCCAGGATTCCCTATCCCTGTGGATGGCACTGTTGGCCACTCAGTCCCCAAGCCAGAAGCCTGAGAGGCTTCCCAGACACCTCCATTCCCTCACTGTTCATGCCCAGCCCTGGCCATGTCCTCTGCCCTCTCCTCCTCTGTCCTATCCGGGCCTTCTGTTTCCCTCCCACAACTCAGACCCGACCATCCTCACTTTTGGCCTGTTTCCTGTGACCTGGGCTTCCTGCAGCTCAGCTGGCCCTTCTGTAAAAAACCAATCCTGTGGTCAGGATGAAGTTCCAGCACCCTGCTCAACACAGGCTGCCCCTCCTGACTTGACCTCAGCTGGCCTCCCTTGACCTGGCTTTCCTCAGGCCCCGGGGCATCCTGGGCCCAGCCAGCGCTGAGCTCTGTGCACACACTCAAGCCAGGCAGAGGCTGCCAGCCTGCACTTAGCTCCAGCCAGCCCTCGAACAGCACTGCCTCCCCTTTCCCCAGCGCTGGTTGTGTCAGGTTGCCTCCCACTCATTCTGCAACATTTGGGTAAGGAGCCCCCTTCAGGAAAGCCTTCCTAGTGCCTCAGGGGTGATTTAAAAATCCCTCATGAGCTGGGTGCGGTGGCTCATGCTTGCAATCCTAGCACTTTGGGAGGCCAAGGCAGGGGGATCGCTTGAGCCCAGCAGTTCTAGACCAGCCTGAGCAAGAGCGAGACCCCATCTCTACAAAAAATAGAAAAATTAACCAGGTGTGGTGGCGCATGCCTGTAGTCCCAACTACTCAGGAGGCTGAGGCAGGAGGATCCTTGAGCCCAGGAGTTTGAGGTTGCTATGAGCTACGATGATGCCACTGAGCTCTAGGCACAGCAACAGAGTGAGACCCTGTTTCAGGAAAAAAGAAAAAAGTCCCTTCCCTGCGCCCCCTCTCCACAGGTACCCTGTCTGCCCCATTACACTTTGGACTTCGGAAAGGGCTATGTTGTATTCCCAGCACCTGCCACATTAGGGGCACGTAATAAATGAATGCTGAGTGACTGAATAAGTAAACAGGTGTTCCTTAGCAATGTTAGTTTCTTTTTAACTTCTACAAAAGGGCCTCACTCAGACAGAGCTCCACGCTTACCTGTGAGTCCTGAGTACTCTGCAGTCCCTCATTTTAATCAGCCACTTGCTGGGCTAAGTAGCTCCTCCAGCGCCCCCAGCCCTCATTTATTTCTCTGAATACTCTATACAGGATTTGATTGCATGCTTTCTCATTGCTATTGTGATTTCTTTTCTTTCTTTCTTTTTTTTGGAGACTAGCAGGGGAGATTGACTCAGAGGAGCTACGAGAGCAGCAGGTGCAAAGTGTGGCCCAGGGTCCAGGGAGAGAGGCAGGCAGGCGCACGGCACATACTCAGAGAGAACAGCAGGGTCAGAGCGGCAAGCTGGACAAGAGGGAGGGAAGGGCATCTTGGCAGAGAGATGTGGCAGGGGTGGAGGATGCGGGGCACTGCAGGTCGTGGGCCGGGGCTGGCGGCCCACAGGCACTGAGGCCCGGCAAGGAGTTTATTTGTACTCCAGCTCTGCGCTGTTGGCCTTCGTTAGAGCAAAACTTGGAACTCCACCACCCACGTTCCTACATACTCTCCTGGGATCTTGTTGGAATGTGTCTTTCTGGCTCCTTCCAGTGTATTTACCTGCATACTTATGTACACATACACGCGTAGGATTTTAAAAACAAAAGCGGCTTGTTATGCTTTTTTTTTTTAATAAAGAGACTATGGCTTGGAAAGGGTCTCATTCTTTGAATGACTTTGCAGAAAGGCATTTCTCCACACTCAGTGACGTATTTAACTACCTCTCTGTGGGCAGACACTTAAGTTGTTCCACTTTTGCCGGTACAAACTGCTCCCGTGAAGCTCTGCAGGTATTTGTGAGTGTTTCTGTGGGGTAGGACCAAGGACCTTAGGTAGAGGAATGGCTTGGTCGGATTTGCATTTTGAAAGATAGGCCTGGCACCGGTGGGGAGGATGGCGCAGAGGAGGACACTCCATGGGAGCCGTGCTAAGGAGGGGAGAAGGAGAGCAAGGGTGGAGGCTCTCACTGGGTTTCAGAGGTGCTGGGGCAGAGCCTTGCTTGGGAAAGGAGGGAGGGAGAAGGGGTGCTGTTTGGAGGGGAGCTAGGATTGGGGAGCAAGTTACTGTTTCATTTGTTGTGGGGAGGTATTTTTTAACAGAAATCAGAATAGTCATATGGTGACTGTAAAGAACTGAAGTAGGGGGAGCAATTGTCTGTCTTTTATTTTAAGAGAAAGGGTCTGGCTCTGTCACTCAGGCTGGAGTGCAGTGGCACCATCATACCTCACTGCAGCTTGGAGCTCCTGGGCTCAAGTGATCTTCCTGCCTCAGTCTACTGAGTAACTAGGACTATAGCCATGTACCACTGTGCCCAGCTAATTTTTTAATTTATTGTAGAGACAGGATCTCACTATGTTGCTCAGGCTGGTCTCAAACTCCTGGCTTCAAGTGATCTTCCTGCCCAGGCCTCCCAAAGTGATGGGATCACAGGCATGAGCCACCATGCCCAGCCACAGTTGTCTTTCTTTATGGAAATATCTTAATTTTTTTGATGACACATGAGTGAAAAATTAAAATTATACAGATATAATTGAAAGTGTCCCTCATAACTTCATTTTCTCTGGGTGATCGTTGTTAATAGTTAGACTTATATTCTCTGCTTCCTTAAAAATACATACACTTTTTAGTGGCTTAAAATGACACACATTTATTCTTTTGTAGTTCTGGAAGTTAGAAGTCTGAAATCATTTTCACTGGACTAAAATCAAGGTGCTTGTAGGGCTGTACGCCCCCCAGAGGCTCGAGGGGACAATTTGTTTCCTCGCTTTTTCCGATGTCTAGAGCTGCATTCACTGCACTCCTTGCTCCTGGTTCCTTTCTCATCTTCAAAGCCAGGAGCATAGCATCTTGTTTCAGGCCCACATGTATATTTTTTAACACAATTGAGACTATATATTAATACATAGTATACTCTCCTATAAGGCCGGGCGCGGTGGCTCACGCCTGTAATCCTAGCACTCTGGGAGGCCGAGGTGGGCAGATTGCTCAAAGTCAGGAGTTCAAAACATAGTATACTCTCCTATAATTTGATTTTTTAACTTAACATATCATAGTTTTTGTTCATACATAAAAATTGCCATTGCTTAGGCACTGATAACATTTAGATTGTTTCCAGTATTTATTATTATAAACTGCCCTGTAACGACCAATTTTTTCAAATTATCTTCTTTTTCTTTTTCTTTTTTTTTTTTTTGAGACAGAGTCTCCCTCTGTTACCCGGGATAGAGTGCCATGGCATCAGCCTAGGTCACAGCAACCTCGAACTCCTGGGCTGAAGCGATCCTCCTGCCTCAGCCTCCCGAGCAGCTGGGACTACAGGCATGTGCCACCATGCCTGGCTAATTTTATATATATATGTGTGTGTGTATATATATATATATTTTTTTTTAGTTGTCCAGCTAATTTCTCTCTATTTTTTTCATAGAGACAGGGTCTCACTCCTGCTCAGGCTGGTCTCGAACTCCTGAGCTCAAACCATCCTCCTGCCTCAGCCTCCCAGAGTGCTAGGATTATAGGCGTGAGCCACCGCACCCAGCCTCAAATTATCTTCTTAAAGTAGATTCCTAGAAGGGAAATTGCTGAAGCATAGAAGCATCTTGATTTTGCTGGCAAATGAATAAACTTCTCTTTCCTTCTCCTCAAAATAAATAAATAAATAAAGGAACATCTTTTTGAGCTGTTGGCAGGAAAGGGCAGGAAAGGGCCTGTGGGCCACAGGCTTGCCAGCCTGGGAATCATTCCTCCAACTGAAACCCTGAAGCCAGGGCCCCTGCTTTGCTTTCTTTTCTATTAATATTTCCACAGTACCTAGAATGGCAGATTTCCAGTGAATGGCTTGTTTTGCTTCTTCCCCACAGTGACCTTCCTGATGCAAAATCAAGAGCCCTTGACAACATTGGCAGGGTTTTTGCCAGAGTTGGGAAATTTCAGCAAGCCATTGACACGTGAGTGACCAAGAACTGCCCCTCTGGGGCCTGGGATGTCCCACCTTCCCACTGGAATCTCAGCCTGGGGCCTGATTGCCAGGCAAAGAGGTATTAGAACACCTGGTTTTGGCTTCTGGTTCTGCTAGGTGACCATTGGCAAGTCACTTACTTTTTTTTTTTTTCTCTGAGATGAGGTCTCGCTATATTGCCCAGGCTTGTCTTGAACTCCTGGGCTCAAGCAATCCTGCTGCCTTAGCCTTCTATATAACTGGGATTAGAGGCACTGCACCCAGCTTGGCAAGCCACTTTCTAAAAACTCTGGGGCTCATCAGATAAATTAATTAATAGAATAGAATCAGCATTTTTCAAAATTTCCCAGCGATAAGAATCACCTGTAGTACTTGTCGGGCATATGACTTACTGGGCCTCTGCCCTAGAAATTCTTACTCTGCAGGTGCCGGTTGGAACTCATGAAACCATTTTAACGACACTCCAGGTGATTCTTACCTTTGGTCAAGTTCAGATACTGGTGGACCAGTTGACTTCTGAGACCTCTTTTTGAGGCTATTCTGTTACTTTTTATGGTTGTGTGGGGACATTGGGAACAGTGTCTGAGCTCTTCAGATGGCCCAACTGCCATATTTTTGATGTCTAACCCTGGGGCTGGTTATCTGCTCAGTGGGATGGACTCAGCCCCAACAAGACTTGGAGGAGGTCTAGGCCTGGAGACCAGCCCATACCAGGAGAGCCAGCTCGTTGGGTCCCCTCACTTAGCATGGAGAGAAATTCTCCTTCATGCTCTCATTACTTTATCAAAATAGACTTGTTCACCAGCAGCCTCCTGCTCTACGTAATTTGGATTCCTGAATGGCCTCTGGTGTCTATTTGCTGAAAGAGAGAAATATCAAAGTTCACCCACCTATTACTATCTTTCTGTAATAAATTGTTTTGTAATAAATATGTTCTTATTAAAATATTAATTCGGAAAATACAGAAAAGCAGAAGAAAAAATTATTTAGTCCCACCACCCAAAGACAAGTACTAATTCTAATCCTGTTCTTTTATCGATATTTGGTTTTTTCATTCCAGTCCTTTTTTTTTTTTGAGATAGAGTCTCGCTCTGTTGCCCGGGCTAGAGTGAGTGCCGTGGCGTCAGCCTAGCTCACAGCAACCTCAAACTCCTGGGCTCAAGCAATCCTTCTGTCTCAGCCTCCCAAGTAGCTGGGACTACAGGCATGTGCCACCATGCCCGACTAATTTTTCTATATATTTGTAGTTGGCCAATTAATTTCTTTCTATTTTTAGTAGAGATGGGGTCTCACTCTTGCTCAGGCTGGTTTCGAACTCCTGACCTTGAGCAATCCGCCCACCTCGGCCTCCCAGAGTGCTGGGATTACAGGCGTGAGCCACCGAGCCTGGCCTCATTCCAATCCTTTTAATGTTGATTTTCCCATATATACTTAATAATTTTCTTATACATTATTTTTATGTTATTTCAAGTGTTATTTTTAAACATTATTTTCAACTGTTGTATCAAATTCAACATCACATAAGCCAGGCGCGGTGGCTCACACCTGTAATCCTAGCACTCTGGGAGGCCAAGGCAGGAGGATCACTTGAGCTCAGGAGTTTAAGACCAGCCTGAGCAAGAGTGAGACCCCGTCTCTACTAAAAATAGAACAAGTTAGCCAGGCATGGTGGCACATGCCTATAGTCCCAGCTACTTGGGAGGCAGGGGGTTGCTTGAACCCAGGAATTTGAGGTTTCTGTGAGCTAGGCTGATGCCACAACACTCTAGCCCAGGTGACAGAGCGAGACTCTGTCTCAAAAAACAAAATAACAGGCCGGGCGCGGTGGCTCACGCCTGTAATCCTAGCACTCTGGGAGGCCAAGGCGGGCGGATCTCTCAAGGTCAGGAGTTCGAAACCAGCCTGAGGAAGAGTGAGACCCCCGTCTCTACTATAAATAGAAAGAAAGAAATTAATTGGCCAACTAAAGATATATATAGAAAAAATGAGCCGGGCATGGTGGCACATGCCTGTAGTCCCAGCTACTCGGGAGGCTGAGGCAG